>CAKAOH010012298.1:1114-14561 GCA_916701665.1 Sebastiscus tertius | reverse complement strand
ACGCACAGATTTACAGCTTTTGTGCACAGATTTACAAGTTTTGCACACAGATGTATATGTCTTACGCACAGGTTTACAGGTTTTACGTGCGGCACGCGCAGCGGTCAGGTGGCGTGGAAAGCGGCGCTGCCATACTTTGCGGTGCTGGGCATGCAGTGGTACTGGAGGGTGAAGTTCTGCCCCTCGTTGTTGTCCCAGAACTCCCCGTCCTCGCTCCTCAGGTACACGGCGAAGTGCACGGCCGAGCTGGGCTGCATGAAGGGCGGCGTGTACACGGTGAAGCTGAACCTCTCTCCCACGAAGCCCGGCTGATCCGCGGCCACGGGCAGAGCCTGCGCGTCCACGTAGGACAGCCAGTCGTTGAAGGTGTACCTCACTCCGACCTCTTTGTCGGTGCAGCCGGTGAAGACCAGGATCTGGCCCCGCACGTCAAAGTGTGTGATGGAGACCTTCTCCAGGCAGACCCGGAGCCGCTGGACTCTCCGCTCCGCCTCCCGGGGCTCCGGGAAGCAGGCGACCAGCCGGTCCGAGTCCAGGCCGGACTTGAAGCTCTGGCACAGGTCGTTCAGGAAGTCCTGCTGCTGCGGTGGGAAGCTCTTGTGCCGGGTCAGAACTTTACTGGGGATCTTTGGCTCCTCCAGAGAGCTGAAGTGTTTGACGCTGGCCAGGTTCAGACCCATGGAGTCCGCGAACTTCACCCGCTTCCTCCCGGTGCTCCCGGAGACGCCGTCCAGAAGCGCAGCCGGGTATGCGGGCAGAGACTGGGCTCTCCTCCGGTCCTTCATAAACCTCTCCAGCTGAGAAGCGTCCATCTCGTCGTCCAGATCGTCCTCGTCCTCCTCCTCCTCGTCCTCCTCCAGGCCGTTCTTCATGCTCAGCCCCGGGGAGAGGTGGAACTGGAGCTGGAGAGGTGAGCGGGACATGTGAGCCCGGCAGCCAGGCGGCCTGTGTGCTGTGTGCTGTGTGCTGTGGCCGGTCAGGAGTCCGAGGGAGTCCCAGTGCTGGGTGGAGACTCCCCCCCCCCCCGTTCCCCCTTCAGAGGACAACGTGCAGTGTCCCCCGTCTGCTCATGCTGTCACAGAGACACACACACAGTCACGTCCACTTTCCCCTGTGTGCGTAAAGCGGAAACACGTAAATACTCCAAACAACAACAACAATACTACTCTGGACACAACACAACTCTGTGTACTACCAACACAACACAACACAACTCTGTGTACTACCAACACAACAAAGTATAAATACTCCCGTACAAGTAAAAGTCCTGCATTCAAACTCCTGACTAAGTAAAAGTACAAAAGTATTCTCAGCTTCATGTCAGTCAGCTGACTGTCTCCACTTGTGTAGAAATACCTTTATAATAATAATACTTTAATAATACTTTAATACTTTATTTTTATTAATAATAATACTTTAATATTTGACTTAAATACTTTATTATTATTACTAATAATAATAATAATAACAATAATAATACTTTAATGCTTGACTTAAATACTTTCTGATTATTATTATTATTATTATTATTAATAATAATTAATAATATAAATATAAAAATATAAATATATATAAAATATAAAATATAAATATAAAATATTAATAATATTAATAATAATAATACTTAAATACTTAACTAAATACTTTATTATTATTATTATTAATAATAATAATAACAATAATAATGATAATACTTTAATACTTGACTTAAATACTTTATGATTATTATTATTATTATTATTATTAAAATAATAATAATAAAAATAAAAATAATAATAATAATAATAATAATAATTATTATTATTATTATTATTATTAAAATAATAATAATAATGTTGTGACTATAAATGAATAGATATCTTAACGCTTGTGATGGGCAGTGTGGAGGAACCAGATGTTTCTTGGAACCAGATGTTGTTATGTAAGGCAGCAGTCCACGTGGCTCCAACAAGTGCGTCACACGGCGGCTAGTAAACAAACGCGTGTCGTCATCACCGCCATCATCTTGACGTCACGCTGCTGAGTCTCCTTACATGGAGAGTTTAACCAGTTCATCGCTGCACGAGGTCAATACACACCAATACTTCTACTACCTGATACTCCCATTCACTGACTGACCAACAGGACCTCTTCTGCTAGTAGTACTTTTACTGTCACACAGTATTGTTACAGTGTAGTATTAGTACTTTTACCTGAGTACTTCCTCCACCTCCTCAAAGGACTAATAAAAACAGGAAAAGTTCCTATTATAATGTTAATATTTCTGTTTTTAGACGCTGAATGTTTGATCTGAACGGTTGTGGTGTTTTCCACCGGGTGGCGCTGCAGGACTGAGTCTGACTGAACATGTACTGTGTGTTCCAGTACTCATACTACCATACTACCTTACATACTACCTTACTAGTGAGTACACCAGAGAAAGATGTCCCCATACGTAGTACGGTTTGTCAAATGCAGTATAGGCTTCCAAAAATCCCAGGATGTCCGACTACATCTGGGTTGCGTTCGAATAGTCAAATAATGACGTCTTCTCCTTGACCTCAGTGGAAAACGTCATGAGGTCAAGGAAAGATGAAAAGGAGACTTCAGAAGGAGTTAGGAAAAGACACCGTGGTGTTGAGAGAATCCGACTGCTCTTCCACTAGACTCCGTCATCATGATGCGACGGCGGTGGATGTTAGTGACGTCAGTCTGCCGTGGTGGAACTACAATGTTCTGAAGATGGACTGCAAAAGGTGCTGCTTCCTCCATGTGTTGGTAAACAGCTCTTTCAGTGACAGACTGCTTCACCTGCGGTGTGTTAAAGAGAGAAACCACAGACTCTCCTGCTGCTGGAACACTCTATCAACAGATAATAAAGATCATCTGACCTAACGAGGACCACCGTGCTTGTTGTTTTCTTTTCAAGTGTGTTTGTGTGGGAATGTGTGTGTGCGTGTGTGTGTGTTTGAAAAGAGAATGAGGGGCCAGAGGAAGGACCCCAGCACTCGGTTGTACGTCGACCAAATCAATGTCAATATGTAAATGAGAATCGTCCCCCTGACCCCCATCAACCCTGGCGCAGATTCTTTTTTTTTTTTGTCCTACAAACTTATTTTATACAAAGTTTTTTTCACTTCATCACCAATAAACAGGAATATATGATCAATACTGAGTTAATAGTTGGAGTTATGGAGAAGAGGTAGGACCAGATACTAAATATTCATAATATGTATTTATGTTGATTATTTGTTAATTGATTGTTTTATTAATTATTCTGGTTTTGTTTTTATTTGTTAAATGTTGGAAATAAATAAATAATTAAAAATAAAGTGAAACTAAATGGTTGTCTCTGTCCACTCATATTAAACATGAATTTAATTTAAATGCTGCGGCCGCAAGGAATTCTGGGATGTTATTCTCTCCTTTCCTTTGGTAAAGGATGCTCCAGTGTATCCTAAAGGAGATAATAAAGGAAGCATTGAAGCTCCTTTCCTTTGGTAAAGGATGCTCCAGTGTATCCTAAAGGAGATAATAAAGGAAGCATTGAAGCTCCTTTCCTCAGCATTTAGAGGATTCCTACAGCTCTCATCACGGCTGCTACTGAGAGACTGAGAGGGTCATTTCACTCCGTTAGGAACCTTCCTGAGAGAAAAAGGACTATTGGACCGCAGCCCTGCTCACATTCTGCAGTATGAAGCCAGCATACTTATCTGACCCACAATCCTTTGCACAGCAGATATATGAGCAAGAGGGTCAAAGTCCAAGACTCAACGCCATGATGACAAAGCAGTATTTCACAATGCTACTGCATGCAACAGTGTGTACTTTAGAAGGCAGCTGCAGTACGTAGTCAGAGTAGATGTGGATCTCTATCTGATTTAAAGTTCAGCACCCCAACCACACCTTCACCTCCGACAAACTAAACAGCTTCACACCTTCACCTCCGACAAACTAAACAGATTCACACCTTCACCTCCGACAAACTAAACAGCTTCACACCTTCACCTCCGACAAACTAAACAGCTTCACACCTTCACCTCCGACAGTCTAAACAGCTTCACACCTTCACCTCCGACAAACTAAACAGATTCACACCTTCACCTCCGACAAACTAAACAGATTCACACCTTCACCTCCGACAGTCTAAACAGCTTCACACCTTCACCTCCGACAAACTAAACAACTTCTTCATCACCACACATTTCAAAATAAGTCGACTCCCCAGAAACAACCTTTTCTCCTCATTTAGAAACTGAAAAACACGACGGATGAAATCTTTAACAGTCTTTGTCCTTTTTACTTCTGCACATCCCCCGCTCAATATGCTGCAGCTTTTCCACTTTAAAAACTATATATATATATATATAAATATAAATATTCAGGTAAATATTGGGGTAATTGTTTTTTAAAAATTTTAAGGTAAATATCAGGGTAATTCTTTTTTATACATTTCGTGGTAAATATTGGGGTAATTTCAAAGACATTTCAAATAGGTTATTTGCTAATTATCACCTACTTACCATGAAATGTGCGGACCTGTAAAATGAAGTGTTACCGCAGAGTTTCCCGCTTCAGGGCTTCAAATAAACAGTCAGATGAGGAGAACGTCACTTCGGTGGAACCGCTCACAAACTGTGGTCACATGTGACCAGTGACAAAAGGTCAGAGGTCAGAAAGGTCACCTGGACGTCTGGTATTCAGCTCAGTTTAAATCAGAATGAATGAGTTAAAGAAGGTGCAGCTGGTTGAGCCTCAGACACATTCAGAACAAATCACAGCTTTAAACAAAGAGTTCTTTAATATTTATATTAGATATTAGTTATATGAATCCAAGCGGCTCCGATACATTCACGATCCAGGTCGTTAAAATCTCCACACATTTTTTTCAAGATTTAATCAGTGTTATGATCTGCATAAAGGACGTGAGCACAGTCACATGACTGCAGTGGGATGATGACATCATGATGATGACATCATCCGTTAGCTGCTGATTGAATATTTATAAACTCATTTACATTCAGATACAAATATATAAAAAGATTCAACAAATTATACATCCAGATTTCAAATCAGAGAGATTTCACAAAACATGTAAACGACTTCATTAGCATAACACCACCTCATTGGTCGGTTCAAAAGCATTGAATGCATCTTGGGTATTGTAATGCAGCGTAGAGTCAGTGATCCCAGATCAGATGATCAGACGCTCGCCGGTCAGTCGCTCTACGCTGGCATCGGCTGATGACATCATGGCTGATGACATCACGGCTGCGTGTCCGATGATGTCACTCGCTCGCTCCGGTGTAGATGCGGTACAGCAGCGTGACGATGGCCGCCGCCAGAGCGGGAATCACCCAGTTAAACCACCAACTGAAAGAGAGAAAGCTAGTTAAACATTTAACTAACTAGTTAGACTTCTGACTGCAGACGTATGAAGCTAGTTAAACATTTAACTGACTAAATACTGAACAAACTAAACTCAACCAGTCAGAACATCAGCTGGAAGAGAGACAACTAGTTAACTAGTTAACTAATTCAGTAATAACTAATTAAGCAGCCCACCCAGCCCGCGTTAAATAGAACTAAAGCAGCTGGTAAAGAGACGGTAGCGGCGTACCTGGGCTCGTCCCTCAGAGTGGTCACCAGTGTTTCCTGTAAAACACAAACCAGTCACATCATCACATTCCTATTCAACACTTTATTATAACCATCGTTTAACACAGATTCTAGCATTATTAATAATTAGGTCACATTATTAATTACCATTATGTTGTTTAACAGTAAAATGAATAACTATTAACATTTCTATGTGATGGTTATTATAAAGAGTTCCCAACATGTCACGGAAACATCATTAGATTTAATCAAATAAACTAATTCATATCTCTGCTAGTATTCTGATTATTAAAGATGAATAATTAGAAGCAGCTTCATGTGTCAGGTGGTGTTGTTGTTGTTGGACAGACGTACTGCTGTGGTTTAGTGGACATGTCCCGACTTCTAGTCCCCAGTCTGGGTCAGGCTCCAACAACACTGCCTCCTACATTTCCCATAATGCAAATGGATTGCATCACACCTCCAGCTCGTTTGTAGCCACGACAACCCTGATGACATCACTACGACATCATCGGGAGACTGCTTCACTTACCTCAGGTCTGGTGATCTTGTCCCTGTCCTCCTGCAGACAGACGGACAGACGGACGGTTATGTTACATGACGTCCTCTTGTTAACACATCGAGACCTCATTTATATTACAGCCGAGTAAAGAAACAATAAACTATCACAGAAACACGATAAGAAACTTCATAAATAAATAAATAAAACAATTCTAATTGAAGGCAAATGAATCAACTCAAACACACAGTACAACGTCACCATCGTCTCTGACAGACTGATGAGAAAGGGGCCTCGATAAGCGTCCCTCTACACGGCACAGAACCAGAACCGTTGTACTGACCGGGTGCAGCTCTCCGATCACCATGCTGTCGGACATCTCTCTGGCGTCGGTGGAGTGTCCGACGTCCTCGAAGCTCTCGGTGGCGTCTCCTCCCGCCTGCTCCCTCAGCACCTCCTCTCCTCCGGGGTGCTGAAAACAAACACACCCACCGTGGATACTAACGTATAACGTACAGGCCGATTATTACAATACTAACGTATAACGTACAGGCTGATTATTACAATACTAACGTATAACGTACAGGCCGATTATTACAATACTAACGTATAACGTACAGGCCGATTATTACAATACTAACGTATAACGTACAGGCTGATTATTACAATAGCAAAGTATAACGTACAGGCTGATTATTACAATACTAACGTATAACGTACAGGCCGATTATTACAATAGCAAAATATAACGTACAGGCTGATTATTACAATACTAACGTATAACGTACAGGCTGATTATTACAATAGTAACGTATAACGTACAGGCTGATTATTACAATACTAACGTATAACGTACAGGCTGATTATTACAATACTAACGTATAACATACAGGTTGATAATTACAATCCGAACATATAACGTACAGGCTGATTATTACAATAGTAAAGTATAACGTACAGGTAGCAACGGTTTGTTATACACAGCAACGGTCTGTTATACGTAGCAACGGTCTGTTATACGTAGCAACGATCTGTTATACATAGCAACGGTCTGCTATACGTAGCAACGGTCTGTTATACGTAGCAACGGTCTGTTATACGTAGCAAAGGTCTGTTATACGTAGCAACGGTCTGTTATACGTAGCAACGGTCTGTTATACGTAGCAAAGGTCTGTTATATGTAGCAACGGTCTGTTATATGTAGCAACGGTCTGTTATACGTAGCAAAGGTCTGTTATACGTAGCAACGGTCTGTTATATGTAGCAACGGTCTGTTATACATAACAACAGTCTGCTATAAAGAAATAACAGCTTGCAGAACCCCGTGGTTGACCAATCAGAATTGAGTATTCAACAAAGCCG
The DNA here is from genome assembly GCA_916701665.1 of Sebastiscus tertius. Taxonomy (NCBI): domain Eukaryota; kingdom Metazoa; phylum Chordata; class Actinopteri; order Perciformes; family Sebastidae; genus Sebastiscus; species Sebastiscus tertius. The sequence continues at coordinate 7,102 of CAKAOH010012298.1, read as the reverse complement.
TGTAATAATATCTATTAAAGTCATTCTTGCCAACCTTGCCAATCGGGTTCTGGCGGTCCTCCCCCGAAAAATAGTTTCAGACACTTTGTTTCCTGCCCACACTGAAAGTGTGACACGATAATCTGACTCAAAGGTCCAATTACTAGTTTTCAACTGTCTTCATTTGACTGTGATTATCATGTCACACTTTCAGATGCATCCTCCCAGCGTTTAGTGGAGATATTATAAACACTGAGACATCTAACTGTCCCCGACTGAACTTCTGAACAAAGTGCCGGTAATGATTGACCAACAATATAAGGCCAGAGCTTTAACGTCCGTTCGTCCTCCGGTGAACCATTAAACTCTGAATGTACGTCACTAAACAGAAGGAAAACGCCCCCATATAGAAACACGGTCATTTATTATTCACACTGTGAGACGTAAACTGAGAGTTCAACCTTAAAAAACTGGGTCAACAGTTGGACAACGCCCTGAAGTATAGACGGCGTTAAGCCTGTGGCAGGAAAACGACGAGTCATTCTGATGTATCGTAACGATCAGTCAAAGGTCCAAACAGCAAACTGAAGTATTCAGATAATGATTTATTCTAAGAGGCTGGAGCGACCCAGTCGTCTCCTACAAGGGTTCTGAAGCAAAAACGTGACAGCAAATACAAAGAATAAAGTTTGTTATAATTAATCCTAATTAATAAATGTTATCAAGGTTGAAAGGAGCTTTTTCCTTCAAGGATGTTTTTTATAATAAATAAAGTCTGCAGAGAACAAGCACGTAAATATTGATCACGGTTTGTTTTCACAAAATGAAGTTCAGACACAATTATTCCACGATCACGCCAACCTCCCTTTAAATCAGGAAAAAATACGATTAAATCATTTTTAAAAAGTCATTCTTATTATGTCAGAAAATAATCTTGTGAAAAATAAAAATAATTTTTCAAAATTCACTCATGTCATCTTTGATCTTCCGTATCCAAAACAAATGTCAGATTAGCAACAAAATAAAAGCACCACGTGGTTTTATAGCTATTTATAGCTAGTAATTTAGTGATAGATAACAAGCTAGTTTAGTGAGCTTCAGCTATCTAGTGTGAGCTACTCTTCTATTTGTTTAAGAGTATCTTGACAAGTAATACATCTGTCTGAGTTACTCACACCTTTTTACTCATTTTGAGTCTCCTTGAGGTTTCATGTATGATTCATGTATGTTTAATAGGAATTTTCACGTGATGCAAGAAAAAAAACATAACATATAGATATGTAATATTTGTATGTGATGCTTGAATGTAGTGGGGGTGTAACATATGCCTCTTGCATGTTACATTAGATCCATATTGCAGCTTTAATAAATTGTTATTCTTGTTACTCTTGTTATTTTTAGTAATTTAACCTTTATTTGATAATCGTTAGGTGAACATATTTGTGTTATTTTCATATTTTTATGCAGTTATTTTGTATTTAGAATGTAATACTACGGTATCCATGGTAACGATGGAGCTATAAAAGCTCATCACTGAGGTAACGAGTGAGACCGGGCTGGTTTAACTTTAATCTGTAGATATGAATGTAGAGTCTCTGTATAGTGTATGATCTAGAGACGAGCTGGTATCTCACAGGTGAATTTGTGTCCCGAACTGCTTGTAAGCAAAATAAATACATGTTGAATGGACATCGGAGCCGTCTGTGGATCATGAGAGAAACGTTAACTATGAGGACTTTAAGAACTTTTAACGTGCACTATCTGCAACCATCTTGGACTCTAACCACTGGCGCACATTACACTCACTTTACATTATACATCCTATTTACCACTTTATTGCTGACTGCACATATGTACATATTACATTTATTTATTGCACATTCTACATTTAGATACTAGCTGCTAGCTGACGGTTAAGATAAGATAAGGTGAACCTTTATTAATCCCTGGAGGGAAATTCAGGTGTCCTGCAGTCACAACTCTTTCTAAAGTTCAGCTCTCTCGTGTGACTTTAGCTCTCTAGTTTGGACCTTTTGTCTAGCCGGCATCAATAATGACTTTAAATGTACTATTGCCAGGTTCTATTATATAAACCACATGTTTATTAATAATAATAATGCTTCCCAGCTGCATTTGAACTTCTTCATAGGACCTTTGGTTGATTGATTATTGGGTATTGATATGTGTCTCTCTCTCTGGGGCCGCTGAGACACTGACCTGACCTCAGAGATCTGCCACCAGACTGCAGCCAAATAAAGACACATTTAGCCGACACTTTGTCAGATAACCAGCATGAATTAGAGGGAATTTAAAGTTATTTTCTACTAAAAAACAGAAATCAGTTTGGTTAAATGTTTCTGCAGGTGAGTTCTGATCAGCCAGTCTGGTTTATGTCTTGCTGTGGTATGTCTCCACACACTGGGTGTCTCCAGCTTCTGTTGACATCAAATGTCCTGAAACTTAAAGGGAGTTCCTCACGTCCTCTAGGAACTTGGTGACATCGTAGACTCTGCTGTGGATGATGATCCACGTTGATCTATTGTTTAGCTTTATTATTTATGTATTTATTATTCATATTATTCATTCAAATTTTTTGAAGAGTGGTCTTCCTGTGTCTTTTGACATTATGTTTGTTTATATGGAAAAGAAACCTGACAATACCATGCTTCCGTATTTGCTGTATTTTTATTTATTTATTTATTTATTTATTTATTTATTATGGATCTGTCTCTGTGGGGCCGCTGAGACACTGACCTGACCTCAGAGATCTGCCACCAGACTGCAGACAAATAAAAACACATTTAGCCGACACTTTGGCAGATAACCAGCATGAATTAGAGGGAATTTAAAGTTATTTTCTTCTCAAAAACAGAAAGCAGTATGTCAACAGAAGCTGGAGACAACCAGTGTGTGGAGACGTCCCACAGCAGGACATAAACCAGACTGTGTAATCAGAACTCAGCTGCAGAAACATTTAACGTCCTGAAACTTAAAGGAGCTCCTCACCTCTTCTAGGAACTTGGTGACATACGTCCTGAAACTTAAAGGGAGTTTCTCACCTCTTCTAGGAACTTGGTGACATACATCCTGAAACTTAAAGGAGCTCCTCACCTCTTCTAGGAACTTGGTGACATACATCCTGAAACTTAAAGGAACTCCTCACCTCTTCTAGGAACTTGGTGACATACATCCTGAAACTTAAAGGAACTCCTCACCTCTTCTAGGAACTTGGTGACATCGTAGACTTTGTTGTTGATGATGATCCACGTTGATCTGAACGTGTTCTGCTCCTCGATCTCTGACAGTCTGTAATATCTGACTCCATCGGGACTCTTTTCCTCCGTCTCACCCATTTGTGTCCCTGAACAGTCGGACATGTTGAGAGAAAAGAGCCGCTGAAAGTGTTCAGGAACCTGTTAGTGGTTCTATAATCCCACCCAGCCTGTCGGGACCGTGACTCCGCACAAACACACCGACATTTACCCCAGATTCTATCAGGTTTCTATCTGGTTTCCATGAACAACAGTCCCAAGTTCCAGCTGTGGTGAGTTCACAGTCGTCAAGGTAATCACAGTACAACACGAGTAGTCCGGCTTCTGTTTTCAAAATAAAGGTCTCCTTTAATTCTGGTTGTTCACAGTTCAGCTCACTCCCCTTATTTAACACAACCCGATTATTTTCTGTTTTTTATTATTCCTCTTTTCCTTTCCTTACATTTTGTCATGTTATATCATTTATTTTATTTTTATATTATTTTTATACAGTGAAATTTAGATTAGTTTAAAAATAACATGTTAAAAATGTAAATTAACACATTTAATTTAATTATGTGTCACGGACACATTTTAGTATAAGTGATAAGCTTAAAAAGGCTAAAACAAAATGTCTGAAGATTTGAAAATAAAACAATTTATTAATTTATATTTGGTATTTCTATTCAATGCATTACTCCTGTGCTACAATAATGTAATGTGTTTGAGTTAAAATTAGGGCTGTCAATCGATTAAAATATTTAATTGGGATTAATCGCATGATTGTCGATAGTTGATAGCAATTAATCGCACATTTTTAATCTGTTCAAAATGAACCTTAAAGGGAGATTTGTCAAGTATTTAATACTCTTATCAACATGGGAGTGGACAAATCTGCTGCTTTATGCAAACACATGTATATATATATATATATATATATATATATATATATATATGGTAATAATTATAAAAATAATTAAATACTAATAACATATTATTTAATTATTTTTATATTTAATTGATTAAATTAAATCAGTTGAATCCTACATTCAAACATTGTGCAACTCATTAAGAACAAAGCTAAATGATATCAGGACAAATTACAGTAACATTTTAATTTTAATATATCCTTAATATGTTGGTACCAATATTCCAGCATGTTGTATATGAATTGTGCAGTGATGGATGAAGTATACAGATATTTAACTAAAGTAAAAGTAGCAATGCTAAGATAAGATAAGATCAGATATTCCTTTATTAGTCCCACAGAGGGTAAATTTGCAGTGTACAGCAGCAAAGAGGATAGTGCAAAAAACAAGAAGCATCAGCTAAAAGAAAGAGCTAAACAAAGTGTAACAAAATATGAACCATTTAAATAGAAGGAAGTATAAAAAGAGGAGCAGTATATACAGTATTGACAATAAACAGACTATTAACAAAAATGCATAAGTGGAAAATGATATTGCACAGTGAGAATGAATGAATGAATGAATGAATGAATGAAATTCCACCTGAAAATACCAGGTTATTGTCAGTGTTTTGGTGTGCAAGCTGTACTGTACTACAGAGTAAAAATACTTTATTACAGGTAAAAGTTCTGCATTCAAATCTTATTTAAGAAAAAATACAAAAGTGGTGATTCGTAAAGGTGTGGCTCATTTCAATGACTTTATATGCTGCTGGGTAGCTAAATCTATGATATCATAATTTATTAGTTGATTTAATTTAACAATTTGCAAAGTAACTAAAGCTGTCAAATACATGTAATAGAGTAGAAGTATAAAGTAGCAGGAAATAGAATTATTTAAATTAGTACAAGTACCTCAATATTGTAATTAACTTGAGTAAATATATTTACATTCCACCACTGGATCTGTCATTCATTGATGTCTAAACGATTTTATTTTGAAAGGCTTGTTTCCGGTCTTATTGCCTTTATTTCTGGCTGCTTCATGGAGCGTCACCGTCACTGACCCCGCCCCCACCATCACTAGTTTCGCCCCCACCGTCCTTCTAGCGCTGCTATTGGCCACTCACTTCCTGCCTGTGACTGGTCCTCTCTGATTGGTCCGTCACTCTGTCACTCATCGCTGAGGCTGTGGGCGCTGACGCGGCCAAAGTTCATTTCAGTTCAGAAGCTTTCAATGCAAACAGCTTCTCACGCAACGGACTGCGATATCTCACGATATCTCACGTTATCTCACGTAATGAGCTTGTTATTTCCCCCTCGGTGCGTTTCAGCGGGTCCTCGGCTCCCAGTTAACTCACAAAACATGTAAAATGTTAAGAAAAATTGGTACATTGTGTAGAAATAGTGTTATTTTCCCGCCTCAGCGCTCTGGCGCGAAAACCCACTGATTCCAAGTCAAAGATTGTCTATTGAAACATTCCTGTCACTCCACAGTAGAAAACAATATCACCCTCTGTCATCTAAAACATACACTCCATCCATGTAGTCTCAGGATGGTAGGTCACAATCTTAATACATATTAGAAATAAATACTCAAATAAATGTAATGTGATGGTATAGTAAAAGTACTCATTATGCAGATTGGAGCATTTTAGAATAATATATTATTGTATTATAATTATTGATGCATTCATGTGTTCATCACTTTAATGTTGATGCTGGTAAAGGTGGAGCTACTTTTAATTATTTCATATACTGTGGAGTAGTTTAATCTGTGATAATATATTATAATGTATAAGTTGATTTTTGTATATTTAATCTACATCGGTAACTAAAGCATAAAACGTA
>CAKAOH010012291.1:0-16299 GCA_916701665.1 Sebastiscus tertius | reverse complement strand
ATATATATCCCAAGAAGTTGGGAAAGAGTTTAAGCGAAGCGGTACAGAGACAGCACAAGAAAACGCAAAGTCAATGCTGAAAAAAGGAGAGTAAAGGGATGTATGATTAGGATCGCAGGACGATCTCCAGACATTCTGTAACGCTACATTTCTACCAGATCCGGCAAGGACGCAAACAAGAAACAACACGGCAGGTCTAAACAATCCACCAAAATCTATTTCTCAAAACATCTGATGCGAGAAATACGCTATGCGACTCATGAATCTCGTTTCATTTTAGAACTATATCGCCTAGTTTGACATCTTGGTCCAAGTTTCATGAGCCAGGCCCGTCGCATTGGACGGGCTCATCTGCATAAAGTTAAGATTTTTCAGCTTTATACAAATACAGACTGTCTCCAACTCACCTCAACACTCCCACCATCACCCACTGGGCAATTGCTTCTGCTGCTTTCCATAGGAAATAAATAAAAAGCATTGAGATGCCCTCCGCGTCACTGGTTCTGGTGGAAATGCACCCTAAGTCTATCCACTAAGAATTTAATAAATAAATCTCTTTTGTAACTGTGGTTATAGGGCAATGCAGTAAGAATCCTTGACCTGCATGTCACTATTCATACACTAAAAAAACCTTTACTGTATCCCGACTGAGTAGCTCAATAATTGGCAGATCATTTTTTTTTAGTTTGAACTGTATTTGTTCCACACACAAGATCCTACATGCTAGATTTCTTCCCTATTTAGTCAGAGCTTTGCAGCTGTAAGATGCTTACAGGGAAGCATCATTAGTGTGGATCTCTGTTGACTATTTGTATGATCGGTTTACTCAAAAGGCCTTCAGAATATCTCTACTGACGTCTTTGCACAGGATGCCACAAAGCCTTAGTTAGAATTGCTTTACATATTTTCCAAAAGCCTCACATTATCTGGTATGGTCTGAAAACTTTGCCAAGTGGTGATATGCTTATATATCAAGGCCTCTTTGTTCCTGCATATTCTCTGAAACAAACCGTGGCTGTTTCGCAGTCTAGTTTCACAGTCTAGTTTCAGATAAGGACTGTGAGGCTTCACTTTAACAGCCACTTAACTGTGCAAATAATTCACTAAAATCCCTTCTTAAATGTGTATTTACAGTTCGTTGAAATTGACTTAATAGAATTATTTTGTTATCAACCTTGCTATCGTTTTTAAAAAGGTTTTCAATCACCCAGATAAGACAATTTACTTGTGTAAATACATCACATACCACAGTGCAGGTTTAACACATCACAGAGTAAACAGTCGTGTATAAACTTCCGTGATGAATAGATGCAAATATCACTGACTTCCGTGATGTGACTCAGTGAACCAATGTTTAACTGGAACATGCCAAGTCATCGGGGTGTTATCTAAATAATAAAAATTCAAATACAGGAAATAAAACATGTGGTGCAATTCAAGACCACAAATGCTCTGTATTTACTGAGCTACAAGCCCGAACTGTGAAACAAGTCTGAATGACGCCGTCCCACCTCTGCTCAGCGTCATCTCCAAGAGTGAATAGGAAGACCTGAGTGTTGACATTCCTTCTGCAGATGTAAAAAAGGAAAGCAGATGAAAAGAGAAGGAAAAAAGGTGAAAAGGGGGCTGCTTTGGGGGTGTGCCATGACCTACTTTTTAATTCAGATGGTTATGCAACAGTGGGAGGGGGATGGTATGACACAGAAAAAATACATGTTAAAGTGAGGCTGTACATTACATAGGAGTAGTGGGTCAATGCCAAGCTCATGAAGGAAGAGCCTGAGGCAAGACTAATGAGTCAACATCATACAAATACACTCCTCCTCATTCTCTCTCTCTCTATTCCCGTTTCCTGTCCCACTTCAGAAGCACCTGGGGGATTTAAAGAAGTCTTTCAGGCTTTCTCTCATGCTCTTCTCTGGCTACAACCGGCTCTAGCATTTTGTAATATTCATACAAGTGCTGCATATATTCAGCTTGTTTGCCACCCGTTACGGGAGCATGAGAGTGCACAGAGCAGTACCTCTAGGGGCGCTTTCACAAGCCAACATTTAGTCTGTTTTAATCAAACTCTGGTGCGGTTCGTTTTGGCAGTCGTGAACGCAGTAATCGTACTCTGGTGCGCACCAAGACAAGCGTCCGAGACCACCTTTCGCAATCGGTCTTGGACCGAATGAAGGCTGTCTGTGCGGGCATTTGTTGAAATGGACACAGGTAAATGACAGACCTGGACTTCTGCAGAAGTCAGATGTTTGCTTGACATCTCGGCCGAAGAGAATATATACATAAGTAAAGTCCACAAACATAGTGACGTTTATAAGAGAAGAGGATGCGCAGAGTAGGTTGGTGCCGAGTCAAAGTGAAAACACTTCAAAAGTCTGCGATTCCAGACCAGTGGCAGCTCTTGAGACGAAAAAGATAAATTCACTCCTTCGTACACGGCCCTCTGCAAATTCTTTTTTTTTTTTTATCTGGTCCGCTTTCATTTGTGCACTGTGAAACCGAACCAAACTAAATAGAAAACAAACCAAAAGGAACAATTTCACTCTGATTCAGACTAGCCAAATGGACTGTGGCTTGTGAAAGCGCCCTAGAGGTCTGATGGACTTGTCCAAAAACAGCTTTATACTTTTTATGCCACCATACTGCCTTTCGATGCACAATAATACAATTAAAAGCAACATGCACAGATGCACACAGACACTACTGGCTACATAACTTCCTGATGCACCGTCTCTGCTGGTTCCCAAATCCCCCTGATATTTCCTGTTGGCTTTAGGACCATTCAGAACCAGGAGACGTGGTATAAATCAACCGTACTGTACCAACCGACTGGGAATGACACAGAGCAGACAAAACTGCAAAGACAACAGGCTGAGGATAGATTCATCTGCCAGCAGAGAGTCAAACATTATCACCAGCTGCATGGCATGCAATCTGTGCTCTGATCTCATCTCAGGCAGCCGGGCGACAGAAAGTTTTCAGAGGCGTCAAACATGTGTGAACTTGTGTGTGTGTGTGTGTCGATCGGCTCCATATAGCCTAGGGTGAACAGATGAGAATGGGTGAAATTCTGGACAGGAGTGTTAGGGGTGGGGGTGGTCACATGGCCTCCAGCACATTACATTTAGTCTCAGTGAACAGTTGTAATAATAGTTATATTATTTCCTGCATACTTTGCAAAATATTTTTGTTTAGATCTCGTATGGCAGCAATGACCCACGAGTATTTCCCTCCCCACTCCTTCCGCTATCTGCAGTAATGTTTTAGCTCTTTGGCTGGATGTTCACCAGATCCTAGGACAGCAGGCTCCATGTCAACAATGAATGGTTTTCATTTCCCTCTGCAAATGTTTTAAATGTGAATATTTTCTGGTTTCTTTTCTCCTCTATGAAAGTAAACTGAATGTCTTTTGAGTTGTGGACAAAACAAGACATTTGAGGACGTCATCTTGGGCTTTTGCAAAACACTGATCGACATTTTTTTGCCATTTTCTGATATTTTATAGACCAAATAACTAAATCGATTAATCGAGAAAATAATCGACGGATTAATCAACAATGAAAATAATCGTTAGTTGCAGCCCTAGTCGCCGCTATGTGTAGTTGTTTATCAATACGCGGCACTCCTATACACAGCTAAAAAAAACTACAACAGCCATAATTCATGTGGCTACGGACGCAACAGTGCTCATCTGTGAGCAACACCACAATAATGTTTCATAACCATCCGTATTTAATGTTTTATTAGGATATAACTAATCAAAACTCTGGTTTTGTCTAATTTTCGGGACAAATTTGGAAACTCGTAATTCGGGACTGTCCCAAATTTTTCGGGATGTCTTGTCACCCTACCATAGCCTTGGGTCCTGCTGTCTCTCTCCATCATCATGTATTCTTCCCTTTGACTCTTTACTGTTTGATTAGTTTAGATCAAGAGAGCTTTGTCACTCACCTTTCTTAGAACATGACACAGCAACACACAACATATATATATATATATATATATAACCTGGGCCAGGACAGATTAGTTGCTGTCTTTCTCTCTCCTGGCCTACATCTCAGACCAGCTTCTCACACACACACACACAGCCTTTTACCTAACTGACAGCACGTGATGGACACTAAGTCCTTACCCTCCTTAATTGTCTTAAATGAAATAACTTAAACTGTGTCACTGTGTCAAGTGCTGTGACAAAACACAGAGAGGAGATAGATAAATAAAAGTGTATAAGAAGAGGGAGAAGACAAATCAGTTGACAAAAATACTGAAGTCACGTTATGAATTTAACAGGAGTGTGAATAGTGAGTCTGTCTTCTGTCTTTCAAAGGGCGGAGAGTCTTGTGATGTTTTTCACTGATGTTCAGATTGTTCTTGATTTACGATGTGTGGTGCGGGGAGATGGGTTAACGTGAAAGAGGCTCATGGTGAACAGCGTGATGATGTAGTGAGTTCATTCAGGTTTCCTAACCAAAGCCTGATCACATGCTTGCAATAAAGGATCAAATAAATCCAGCTGTTTTCTCACAGAGCAACATCTCTGAGAAGAAATCCTTCAAGCAGACAGAGTCCATATTCACCCAACACACTAGTATTTACCACCACAGAGCTGAGACAGAGAGGAAGATAGGGAGAAAAAACAGCTGAGGAGAGAGCATCCAGGATCCACGTGGGCAGAGGTGCATTGTGGGACAGGGAGGTGAGCCAGCCAGGCTCCCCAGTAAATGTAGGCCAGCGCATCTGCCCGGCAGACAAAAACATGACGTCACCGTTTCAAGGAAAAGTGGGGGCAGAGCCGAATAGCCCACTAGAGGACGGAGCGTGTTGTGATGTGTGTAAGTTTGCGTGTGTGCGTCCTACTTTTCCTCTACATGGAAGCATGGAATAATGTAGAGCAGCAGTTTGTTCTAAAGCCTGCTGATCCTCCATAATCCTCCACTGGTGCATCCTTGATGCAGCCAGGACATGGTGGCTGGACTGGTGGACAGCTCTCTAATGGCACTTTCACAGGCCATAGTCCGTTTGGCTAGGACGAAGTGAAAAATGTATACTTTTGGTTCATTTTCTATTTAGTGTGGTTCGGTTTCACAGTGCACAAATTAAAGCAGGCCAAATAAAAGAATAAATTAGCTGAGGAGCGAGTTTGAAGGAGCGGATTTATCGTCTTCATCTCAAGAGCTACCACTTCAAAGCAGGGAATCAGACTTTGATATATCGACACTGATGTGCGCATCCCTTATCTCAAATGACTTTATAAACGTCACTGTTTTTGCAGACTTTATTCATCATATTCTGTATGTTCTCTTCGGCCCAGATGTCAAGCAAACATCAGACTTCTGCAGAAGTCCATGTCAGTCCTCTCCAACTCAGGTAAACCTGTTGTTTACCTGTGTCCATCTCAACAAAACGCCCACATAGGCAGCCTGCGTATTGGTTCACTTGGAAAGAGACTGCTTGTGAGAGGTGGTCTCAGACTGGTTATTTTGGTCCGCACTAGAGTACAATTACTGCGCCCACAACTGCCCAAACGAACCGCACCAGAATTCAATTAATACAGACTAAATGTTGGCTTGTAAAAGCGCCCTAACTCACACACACACAAACACAAACGTTTCTGAAGTTCAGCTCAGTTCTTATGTAAACTGGCAAAGCCAGCCCGACCAGGGCATGACGAGATATTCTTTGGAAGAGCGAAGGCTCTGACTTCTGCCCGAAATTGAAATGGTTCCATTAGACAAGGAAATTCAAAACACAGATTCAAAAATGAACGGTCAATACCAGATGTTCTGCTGGCCGCTGCAAATTCCTCATGCTTTTTGTACATCTGACCACTTTCCCCGTCCATTCACAATAACTATTTTGGACTGTGCAGAAGAGACTGATACCGACTATCAGCTAATCTGCAAAAAAAACATGTATACTTTTTTTAAACCAGCCAATTATTTATCAGTAATCAAATGCATCTTTATTATACTTAGACAGTTGCATGCCCTTTAGCTATTGGCTAGCTAACAAATCAATCCCACAGAGAAGCAGCAGAGGGTTTTCAGAAGCTCCACTGACCGAAATTTCACCAACAGTGGGGTCAAAGGAAAGATTTGGGGAGATGAATGATTTCTTCTTCGCTGCTGGAGACACATTAGCCCCATTAGCATCGCTCTATTTGTTAATCTTCTTCTGCATGGAGTGACCGAAGGCTCGAAGTGGTGAAAGGGGTTGGAGTGGCAGACTGGGGGGTGCTGACTTGCTGTATTTAAAGAATAGACGCTCAGATGCCATATACTTCATCCCTTCCAAAGAATTATGACCCCAGGCCTGTTCCTGGCACCAGGATCTGGAAATCCTGGTGCCAGGAAATCTAAAAGCAGGAAATCAACCGGCCCAAAACTCTCAGTGTGACGCTTTATTTGGTCTGACTTTAAGCCTTAGGAGTAAAAGCATCATTGTACTGTATCAGTAGCTGCAACCTTTGATCATGTAAACAAATTATGTACGTCACTCCTTGAACACCTGCCCCGTCTTTGGTGAAAGTGTTTTTAAAGTTTTCGCACCCTCATTGTGGTGTGAGCTAAAAACAGGATTAAGGACTAATTGAAGACTGAATGTACATGTCCTGAACATCACTGCTAATTCATTGGTTCATGCAATTTGCCGTTTGTTTTAAGTTATGTTACTTGTCTCTTTTATGTGAAATTCCTTATGTTGTTTTTAACTTTCTGCTTATTGGTGCTTTTATGTGAAATGTTTATGCTGCCATCTGGGCCAGGACTCCCTTGGTAAAGATATTTAAAATCTCAACGGTGCCATCCTGGTCGAATAAAAAAATAAAATAAATAAAATTAAGGCACAGAAATTAACATTCGCCTCCAGTTCACTACCAGTCTATGCGAGCGAAAGGACAAAAAAAACATTCACTTTCGGTTGCAAAGCAAATTTGAATCTTGGCATGGAGTTCAACTTGGGTGAACTTTCAATTTGAATGTTGTGAAGTTCACTCGCCTGCATTTGCTCATGTGCGACCGTTCCTTAAACCTCTCTCTTAGGAGACAAACATGAATCCACAGAACCCAGAAAGTGCAGAAATATGAACATATGAACAATCTTTGAAACAAAACTGTGCCCACAAATCAGAAAAAAAGTTTGTTGACAATTTGCCATTAGACTGGAACTTTAGTTAAAAAGAAAAAAATAAATCTATGATCAAAATAAATAGCTCCTAAAACTCAAATTGCAGGTTCAGTCATAATATGGTCATGATTTTTACGTGTACTCAAACTCATTTCCAGATATGAAACCAGTAGATCCAGATCCATCAGGCAGGCTTTTAAAAAGCAACACATACTGAAATCCTTGGTGTTTGAATTTGTAAATTATTTAACTAAATATGTATTTTATAAATACATACTCAAAAATAAATATCAACACTGACAGATATTGAAAGAAAACATTATATATTAAATCAAATCATATGAGTTTCATACAGGGGGTCTGTCTGAAATAACTGCAGGTAACAGTATACAAGCTTAAAATATCAATCCACCACCTGCATTTAAGGAATAAATTAGTTTAATTGGGAGATAATAAGTTGGCGTGGCTTAATAACGCTCTGTTCTAGCAATGGAACAGCAAAGTGCCTACAAACTGATGTCAGTCGAGTTCAAACGAGAACTTGATTGGTGGCTTTCATATTATTCCTGTTGAGATGCCAGACTAGTGAACACGATGGCACCGGCCCAGTAGTTCCTGGCAGAACGACGCCACTTCATCCTGTTTCTTCTTAAGCCAGATAATCACAGTTTGATAAAACAATTTCATCTAACATAATGAAAGGCTACATACTCTTACAGTATAATCCACACAATATTTGCAAATTGTGTTTGCCTCTCTGGTCTGTAAGGATCCTTCTTTGATTACACCAGCTCTGTGACGCACGGAAATGCTTCCAAACTTTACACAGGAGCCCTTTTCTAGGATGTAGTGTGTGAATGAACAGACACACCTCTATTTGGAAGCTAGTCTGTGAAGCGGCAAGTAGGCCAAGTCACCTGGTTGAGGAAGAAAAACTGCTGCTGCTGTGGGGTTATGTCACCTAACATGCCTGCAACCTGCTGACATTAAGAGCATTTTCACCCAGAACCAAAACTGAACACTTAGAGATCTGTGTTGTTGTACACTAAATCATTGATGCAGCAATTAAGATAATGTAATATAATATAACACAACAATAGCACCAAGTCAGGTGAATAAACTTGACTTGAAAATGAAAAGTGTTTTCTCCATTCTTGGTGGAAAGAAATATTTGTTTTTCCTCTATAACTACTGGCATGTTTTTTCTTTCATGATTAAATGAGAGTATACAACGAAGTAAAGAAGACCATATTGTGTTTAGGCTAAATTCACTGGATTAACGACTCACAGTTCGAAATGATGCCGGTGACACCAAGACTAAAATCAATTGGTCCAAGCAACAATCTGGTATAAAATTCAGTGAATTTTAATTTTAAAAAAATGAATCAAAATAAATTAGGTGTGGGTGTTTGTGAGTTCTCAAGGCTATTGGCTTTGAACAGTAGATCTATTAGCAATGCACTAATGAATATATTCATAGAATAGATATGAAAGACGCACAGTCATATCATCAATGCAAAGTGAAAACATCTATATATATATCATCATCTTTAAGATTTTATTTATTTATTATAGAGCCTTTATTTTGAAACACCCATGGCACGTCTGTGTCACCATTTCCATCCAAGCGCACCTCCTTCCAACAACAGGAGGTCTATTTATATTCTTTGTATTAAAAAGAATGGATTGTTTTTCATTTAAATGTCTGGAGAAGCCCAGTAATAAAATAATAAAAAAAAAATCATAATTTAGTTGCTTTTTGTTAGTTGATATAAATGTAACTGACTGTTAAATGGACATACGATATCGTCTGAGTCTGAAATTAAATCGCAGTCCCCTGAATTAAAGTGAATCCAAATTGTATCGTGGCAGACTTTGTGATATCGGCAAATATCGTAGTCCAAAGAATCAGTATAATATTGTATTGTGATTAAACTTGTGATTTACACCCCTACTTCACACTTGGCGGGTGTATTGCTGAGGGACCCGAGGACGTTCTGTGTTGAAGTTGGTGCAATTTGGACACGCGACATGTTCAATATTAATAAACTTTGGATAAACAAGTGAATGGCACTGTGCAACAGTGGGAGCGGGGCTTCAGGGCTGCAGTTCACTTTTGCTGCTGGATATACTAACATTACAACCAAACTCTTCTTCGCTTCCCTGGAGTCAACAAGTGATGAGCGGTTCTCGATTAACGCTGCAAGCAGCACTACCGGGAACCGAGCAATCGGCCCGCCCCGAACGGGCACACCCCAAAACGGGCACGACTGCACTAGTCAGAACAATACATGAAAATTACAACATGGTCAAATTACATCTCACGCTGAGTTGTAAGAACAAAAGCAATCTTCTCAAGGATAATTAACATTTATGCAAGTTACTGGTTATTAAGCAATTCTATCATCTGGCTCGACTACGGAAATCCTAGAAGAGTTGGAATTTACATCTGTTTTTTATCATATCTAAAACCTACCGTATCTATTAAATGCCTGCATATTTATCAGTGGTTAAATTAAACACACATATCTTCTCTGATACCGAGCTAGACAAAACACCCATAGTCTCAGTATGGTGGCATCAGTGAAGCTGTGACACTGTGAAGCATCGCAGCCGTCCCAGTCAGACAGGGATCAAAGAGGCTTGGGAATCCGACATCAGGAACATTGGCCAGGGACAAAGGGACCGAAGGACGCAGTCATGTGATATAATGTAATCTGATAGGTAAAGCCACTTTGCCAGCGTGGGTTAGCATGCGTGGGTGTGGACACAACAATACACATGCATTCTTAGTCAGTATGTACCGTATGCATCATCAGGCACAGCAGGGGAACAAAAACTCATCAAACATTCACCTCAGTACACAGTGGACCTAATGCTCTACAGCTTGGTGAAACATTTACTATGCAGTACGTACTACAATGCAAACAGTGGCCTCCGAAACGAGCAAAGAAACACCACGTTTTTAAAATAAAACACTAGAAACTGACTGGAATACTGTGATATTTTGGTTTTGAACAATACATTATACTCTTCTATACTCAAATCTGAAACAATGAGCCAGCCTACTGTATAATGCCCTTTTGATTCTGATGTCCATTACAAATCAAACTTTTTTTGGCCTGCGAAATAAGATAATTGGATCTTGCATTAAGCAGGCGGCTTGAG
Organism: Sebastiscus tertius; assembly: GCA_916701665.1. Classification (NCBI taxonomy): domain Eukaryota; kingdom Metazoa; phylum Chordata; class Actinopteri; order Perciformes; family Sebastidae; genus Sebastiscus; species Sebastiscus tertius. Next base: position 6,003 of record CAKAOH010012291.1, on the reverse strand, counting down.
GAAAGTAGATTTGATGGTATTGATGGGTCTTTATATTCAAAACATGCCATTATTAGCTTTAGTACACAATGTTCTTTAGCTCTGTGTGTCAACAATGGACATGATATCTTCCCTCTACATTGTCCTCACCCTGACAGTTAAAAAGGCACGCGTGCACACAGTCACATACTTGCTGCATACAAAACTTTCAACAAGGAAAAAAGAGAGAAAAAGAGAGAAATAGACCACCACACATGGAACAAGCATGACAGCCAGGCTGGTTGGTAGCTGCACAAGGTAAACAGTAAAGAGCAGCGCAGCAGAGAGGGGGAGGGAAGGAGAAGAAACCAGAGCATTTTCATGAGAGGAAAAAATAGTGGTTCTCTCGAGGAGGGCAAGAAAAAGCAAAGAAAACCCCTGATTTTAGTGTTGAACTATTAAAAACTCAGAGTATGTAAAGCATCCAGCTCTCAGAAATGTCCTGAGATGCATTAAAACAACTTGAGATAGAACTTTTTCGTGTCTTAAATTGCTGATTCATAACCACATGCACTGTTAATTGCTTAGTAAATATGTTGAGTGCAAAAGATTCAAACAAAAAAGAAGTGAAAACTGACTGTTTGAAAGTTGTCAAACAGTCAAATCAATAAACTCTCCTCTCACACAAGCAAACACATGCAATGACACTACTGTGTTCTGACGTAAGTCTCCACCTTTAAAACCTAACAGTCTCCACCCTCAGAGTACTATTCAATAACACAGTAAACAGTGGTATTTTCTTTCTAATCACTGACACAGCCTCAGGCTCCTGGCCTGCATTCAACTCTCACTGTGAGAGTGTAGGCCTGCCACCTAATCACAGAAAAACATTACGTGAGCAGCAGGATCCTGCAAAGAAGATCCTGCCGCAAGGAAAAAAAAAAAAAAAAAAAAAAGATTATCTTAATTGAGTCTTTTTGCAAAATGTTACCGTCATGGGGCTCATCACAGACAACTCAAACAATTCACCTCATCCTCTTTTTATTAAAAAACCTACAAGAATGTAAAGTTATGACACAAAATCCACAGTGCAAAAATATGTTGATATGCAGTGAATTTTAGAGCTACAAGGTTAAAGGGGTTGTATGTAAGTTTTTACACGTATAAACATTATTTAATCATTTTTATGGTTTACGTGTGAACAGGTTGTATCCTATGCTCATTATCGTTATCTAGGGGTAATTTATTGCAATTAGAGCTGAAACAATTAGTCGGTTAATCAATTCGTTGGTCGACAGAAAAATAAATGGCAACTACTGTATTTTGATAATGGGTTAATCATAATTTTTCAAACAGAAATAGTGTAATAAACAATTCCAATATTCTCTGACTCCAGCCTCTCAAATAAGTAGATTCCCTGCTGCTTTTTGGGAACAAAACAAGTCATTTGAAGACGTCACGTTTGGTTCTGTGGAGTTGTGATGGCCATTATTTTTACCTTTCACAGACTAAATGATTATCGATTAATTGAAAAGAAATAATCGTCAGATTTATTAATAATGAAAATGCTCTGTAGTTAGTTGCAGCCCTATCACTACATGCTCACCTTTGTGTCCTCATTTCACCAGATCTACCTCAGGTGTTGGCTCACTTAAAATACTTCACATTACTCATGTTATAAAGAGTTGCCAGCATAAAGCATTAACATACAGAGATCCATACGGCTGAAAGACAGGAAGGCCGGCAGGCAAGAGGGCTCAGTGCGCTGCTCAGCAGCCTCCATGGCCAGTGGGCAGGAACAATGGTGAGCTCTGGAGTGCCAGTCCAGCTCCAGTCCTGTCTCTTCACATTAAACCAGAGCTGCCAGCCTGCAGAGCTAAACTCTGCTACAACAACAGAAAGATGGACTCAGTTACTGAACCTCCAGTCTCTGAGCCGACAGTCCAGGAAAGGGAAAGTTTTATCACTAAATTAACAGAGATTTACATGGTGTAATGGACCCGCTGGCGGCTGATTAGACAAATCAAAGTTTTCTTATCTAGAGGATTATATTACAGCCCATAAGTACATTTGTTTCTATTATTATTCTTATTATTAAATCAATATATACAGTAGATCTAGAGCTGCAACAATTAATCAATTAGTTGTCAACTATTAAAGTAATCGCCAACTATTTTGATAAATCGATTTGAGTAATTCTCAAAAAAGTCAAAAGTCTCTGATTTCCAGCATCTTAAATGTGAATATAATACATACTGTATTTAGCTTATACAAAAGCTAATGACAACTTTGTGTCTGCTTTCAGTTCCTAAAACCAAAAGTGAAGTCTTCAAATTGCTTATTTTGTCTGGCAATCAAAAAATACAAAGAAATTTAATTTTATATTACAAAAGATCTAAACACATAACAAGCCAGAGACCAGTAAAAGTTTGTAATTTTTATTTGATAATTTTTCTTAAATTGTCTATTTTCTGATGATCAAGTAGTTGATTGACTTGTCGTTTCAGACAGGGACACATTATCTGGTAAGCTTTGATTAAACTTGGAACAAGAGGCCTGGGCTTTGTTTTCTGGCAGAAGAGGATGATTCTGCTGTTTTCTGACATAGGTGAAATGTCACGTTTGTGCTGATAGATAACCTTGTGGCTTTTTTTGTTTCACTTTAGAAACATATCCAGTTAGTTAGTTAGTATCTTAGATACCACTCATTTGAGTTGAGATATGCTGCATCTTTGTTTAGAAAGTTAGACAAGAAAGAATAAGAACACAAAACAACCAGATAAAGTAACAAACTGGAACATGCATAGACTCCTTGCTGCTCTTCACTGTATAAGAGCGGGTTAATTGATTTTTCTCCCTGACGAGATCATTTATACTGCAAGATAAAACAGAGTTTCTAGTACGCACACTTGGTCTGACTTGAACACAATGTCATGAAATCATGCAGGTCTTATCTGTGCATCTGTGTGTCCACAAACATGCACACAACTTGCATAGCGTGACAATACAATATGTGGGCACTTATGCATAAGTAAGTATCAAGGCGGTTTAGACATCTGCAACTCATTATTAATTAATATCAACTAGAAGTCTACCGATAGTGGATTTCTAAAGGCTGATATATACAGTAGTTTGGAGCAGGAAAAAGCCGATATCAGGAGTTAATCAAATTCACATATATATTTTCTGCAAAAGTGGCCCTCAAATGATCAGATATGGCCCATAGTTGTGCTAGGCTTGCACTTACAGCTAGCCAAATTATAACGACCATGCCTGCTAGCTAAACAGAGACGGCAAGCTTTCGGCAGAGCAGCAGTCATCTTCAGTGTAATGCATTAATAATGCCATACAAAAATATAAATAAAACGGTCTTATATAAAGTTAACTTCCATTAAAATGTGTCTCAGGTACACATTGACTTCATGTATGGAGGTATTGCAGTGGTTTAGCACGATTGTGGTGGCAGTTGCTTGCTATCTCCTTCGGTTGGCTTGTCTATAGCGCGGTATCGCAATATTGCGACAGCCCTGCGTTAAAGACCGTATATGTGCAAAGTATCTCAATACCTCCAGGTTAGGTTAGATCGCTTACTGATCATACTCTTTTGACCACCCGACCGTGACTCAACATAAAGTTAGAATGTGGCAAACGTGCTGTTAAAATAGTCAAAATGCATTTACACTACGAGGGAAATACCAGAGGTGTTTACACCGTCACATTTGAGATAATACCAGAACAACAAGAACAACAAAGGTGTGGTCTAATGAAGGCACAGCTAAGAGGAGAGAAAACAACAAGCACGTGTGGACACACATGCTGCCTGCAAATCACAGCAGCCATGAAAAGGACCATAAAAATTACAACAACAAGGCAGCTGGATGAAATGAATAGCGAGGAGGTGATGAGCTTCAGGGAAACATCGCCGTGGCCCAAGGCAGGCTTTGTGTTACCTTCCATTTTACCTTCAAGGTCCAACCTCCCCCTCCCCTTACATGGCTGCAACAGCCAAAAACACACACAGAGCCCTCTCTGTTTTGTTTGTTATTTTCTCCCAGTACCAAGTACAGGTACTGAGTGTGCACTGGTGGGAAATACAAGCAGTATATCAGTGACAACAGTCTCCATGGCCACTTGCACACGTGGGCAACACAAGGCGGATCTACTTATGCAACAGTTGCCCCAAAAAGGGAACAGTTTACAATGTGATCAAGGGACGCGAAGTTCTTTTAACGAGAGGATCCTTGAGCTAGAGACTATACCCTGGTTTCCTTCTTTGCATAGCGCTCACATCTGAGCAAGTTTTAGAGGACACTTTCCAGACAGAGGAGCACACAGTCAAGAAATATTTTTAAACCTTTGCTTATACACAACACTTCAGAGTGTGTGTATGTGTGTGTGTGTGTGTGTGTGTGTGTGTGTGTGTGTAGTGAAGAGGAATTTAGCTGATGCTACATTTGATTAACTTCATTAACCTGCTAAGTCATTGTGGGCTTTTATATTTATGCTGCAAAACAGACACACACAAGATGATTGCTCAAGAGCTGAAGCTGTGGGTTGGTAAATCCTAATCTGGCAGCAGAGGGTATACGCAAAAGCCCCTATAGACCGCCTCATCCTATAGATGACCTAGGAAAGGAAACAGGTTGGACAAGCTAAATCCTATGGTGTCCTGTTACTGGACCGGTGTCAACACATACAGCACAAACATTAAAACACGTCTCTGGGTACACTAAGCACACGCACAACACACAGCTAGAGCAATTTAAGATGCATCAAAGCCATTTAATTACATTGAAGACTAGCACAAACACTAAATTAAACAATAATAGCACATTTAAAATCTAACGTCCCCCGTTGGACAGTTGGCTGCAGAGTTATCTCATAAGTGCTAATCATGTTACATAACAATAATCTTCAAATGGCTGTGAAACTAATGAGCCTATGACACATGGACAGAATGAGATGATGACAAGACACGCAGCTATTTCACTTGAGCACGCTCCTGTACACCATGCTATGATCACAATCTAATAGTTTATTTTGCCTCTCGGATAGTTTAAAAGGATATAGAAATCAGCAGAAAGACGGCAACTGTTTGAGAGGAAGTCCACCAGTGCCTTACTACTAGGGCTGTCAATCGATTCAAATATTTAATCGCGATTAATCACACGATTGTCCATAGTTGATCACAATTAATCACAAATTAATTATTTTTTATCTGTTCAAAATGTACCTTAAAGAGAGATTTGTCAAGTATTTAATACTCTTATCAACATGGGAGTGGGCAAATACGCTGCAAATGTACACTCACCGGCCACTTTATTAGGTACAAGGTGTACCTAATAAAGTGGCCGCTGCTAGTACCGGATGGTCTTCTGCTGCTGTAGCCCATCTGCTTCAAGGTTGGACGTGTTGTGCGTTCAGAGATGGTATTCTGCATACCTTGGTTGTAACGAGTGGTTATTTGAGTTACTGTTGCCTTTCTATCATCTCCAACCACTCTGCCCATTCTCCTCTGACCTCTGACATCAACAAGGCATTTCCGTCCACACAACTGCCGCTCACTGGATATGTTCTCTTTTTCGGACCATTCTCTGTAAACCCTAGAGATGGTTGTGCGTGAAAATCCCAGTAGATCAGCAGTTTTTGAAATACTCAGACCAGCCCGTCTGGCACCAACAACCTTTCTTCCCCATTCTGATGCTCAGCTTGAACTTCAGCAAATCGTCTTCACCACGTCTATATGACGTAATGCATTGAGTTGATGCCATGTGATTGGCTGATTAGCTATTTGTGTTAACAAGCAATTGAACAGGTGTGCCTAATAAAGTGGCCGGTGAGTGTATGTATATATTTATGATTGAAAATCAATTAACAACACAAAACAAATGACAAATATTGTCAAGAATCCCTCACAGGTACTGCATTTAGCATAAAAAATATGCTCGAATCATAACATGGCAAACTGCAGCCCAACAGGCAGCAACAGCTGTCAGTGTGTCAGTGTGCTGACTTGACTATGACTTGCCCCAAAACTGCATGTGA
>CAKAOH010012241.1:0-23444 GCA_916701665.1 Sebastiscus tertius | reverse complement strand
AGAAGTCTGGAGCAATTGAGGATGACAGTGAGATCGTCTTCGGGTTGGGGGGTGGTGGTGGTCGCGTTGGTGTGTGAGGGTGTGTGTGTGTGTGTGTGCGTTTGTGCTCCCGGCGATCACCTCCTCCATATTAAGTTCCATTATTCATGTGAGGAGAATAATAACAGTCGCCAGGTCACCCTTTGTCACTTCAGATATTACTGTTAACCCTTTAAAGGGAGGAGAAGCAGGGACAAGGAGGTGGAGGTGGAGGGGAGGTGAGTTGCAGGCGGCAGAGCAAAGAAAAAACAAAAGGAGCAAATGACAAATGAGATGAGCAGATAAGGAACGGAAAAGACGGTGGAAGAGACAAGAAGGAAGAAAAGGAGGAAGAAGAGTGGTAAAGAAGATCACAGGCTAGAAGAAAAAGCGGCAGAGCATCTGAAGGCTTTAGTCATCAATCAACAGATATCAACAATCTAAATGTAAAGACTGCTGCCTCCTCACATTAAACCAAATCTTACAATAATGTGATGATCTCATTAATGACTGACAGCTCAGACTTGCTGGATTAATTCAAATGTTAAAAAAACTTAAAATTTAGGATTTTGTTCCTTTGAGAAGTTTGAAGTTATTGGTTTCTGAAATAACTATATGTATAGTGGAGTTATATTATATATTATATATATATACATATATATATATATACAGCATATAGACTATATGGTCAATTCTCCATCCTGAAGTAGAATCTGAGCAATTCCTGAATAAGTTAAGACAAAAATGAGACACATTTTCCTGAATATGGAGATTATTTTTCAAGTACTTACAACACTGAAGAATGAAAATGAAAACAAAATGAAAAAGGACGATTTCTAATCTTGACAGATCTGTTTTATGCTTACATTGTTTCATAGTTTTGCTGTTGATCACCTTCTGTATTTAGGATCATGTGAAACTTGTCCTGAAGGATTTCAGCATCAATCTCCACTTTACATTTATTTAGCAAGAATACGCTTCAATTCTAATATAAGGAACATTACAAACAACATTCATGAATAACTAAATACATAAATAAGTCATTAAATGTAGCAAAACAAATATTAAAAATCAATGTAGCTATTAATTAATTGAAAAAATGTGACATAAATTGATTAAAACTTTATTTATTTAACTTTGTATTAATTGCCTTATTTAATTACTCTTCTGTCTAATTTTCCCTTTCATTTATTTATGTATTTAGATTAATAATTATTAAATGTATCTATTTTTTTATTTTGTATTTATTCATTTATTTTTGCATTTATTTATTAATTTATGTTTGCATTTGTTTTGTATTTATTTATTCTTGCATTTGTTTTTTTAATTTATTTTATATTTATTTATGTATATATTTACTTATGTATTTATGAATTTATTTATTTATGCATGATTTTCCCTTTGCATTTCAGCCCTTATTCATTTTCTCAAGCTTATTTATTTTTGTATTATTTTTTATACATTTCTTCACACATATCTTTCTGCATTTCTGCTTCATTGTGCAAATGAGGGGGCTGTCAGTCAACATGTAATGAAATAATAATAATACAACAATTATTTATAAATAAATACATTTAAAAATAAATATAAATAAACACTTAAATATATAAAATGGAAAAATAGACAGAAGAGTAAATAAATAAGAGAATTAATACAAAGATAAATAAATACAAATAAATTAAAGCAGAAATTACCTCATATTTTATCAATTATTAAAGGCTACATTTATTTCTAATATTATTTTTAATACATTCAACAACATATTGATTTATTTATTAATTCATTGAGTCATTCTTTTTTTAATTAGATTAGATTTTTGGCAGGTTCCGTCCTCCATACTAATCCACCAAAAATTTGGTGACACATTGTAATTGCAGTGTAAAAATTGTGACATATTCTCCACTATCCCGGCTGGTTGATGCAAGGATCCTTGTCAGCTCCCATAATATCCTCGATAGAACACGCAGAGCAAAAACACTTCCGGGTAGTTGGGCTGTTTGGCTAAATGAGGATGTTGAATTGCGACAGTACTTTGGTCGTCATTGACGACGTTTCACAACTCCACAGGAACACGAGTGCTGAGAAGAGCGCAGATTGAGAAAGGCCTGCAGTTGCCCGGGAGAGTGTGTGAGATGTGTGGGATCAACAGCAGTTCCTGCTTTGAAGTTGCCACTAATTATACTGCTATAGACATACCCCAAGGCAGAACGCAGCAATAAGCAATGTGCACACACACAAACACACACACACACACACACACACACACACACACACACACACACACACACACACACACACACACACACACAGGAACAAACATGGCTCATTTGGATAGCTGGATGGTTTGTACACCAGCCTGTTCCCATATTTCAATTATTGGATTTAGCCATTTTGGTCCTCCTCTATTGCCACAGCGTTGGAGGCAGCAGGCAATTAATCTCTTAAAAATTCTATTAAAGAGACGGATGGCTGTTTGAATTATACATCAGTTCTATTAGGATGACAAATTCTGTAAATTATAGTGATACTGATTATGAAAACAACTGCATATCTTTTGAGGAATTGGGGGATCTCAAGAACCGCATGGAGACAAGACAAACAAAAAAGCAAAAGTTCACAAGAGTTCAAGAAAAGCTAAGTTTAGTATTCGTGGGTACAAGGAGGACATAAAGAAGAAGAAGAAGAAGAAGAGGAACAACAAACAGCAGCAGAAGAAGAAAACATAGCCTTCCATTATCCATTCCATGTTTGTCATGGCTCCCTAAGTACTGTATAATTGATTGAATTTTGACCAAATGTCTTCCAGACCTTCCCCTTTCACCACACAGACCCCCCACCCTCGGTTAATGTTCCCCCAGCCAAGGCCTCTCCTCTCTGGGCACGCCGACTCTCCGTGGCCCCTAGAAGTCTGGAGCAATTGAGGATGACAGTGAGATCGTCTTCGGGTTGGGGGGTGGTGGTGGTCGCGTTGGTGTGTGAGGGTGTGTGTGTGTGTGTGTGCGTTTGTGCTCCCGGCGATCACCTCCTCCATATTAAGTTCCATTATTCATGTGAGGAGAATAATAACAGTCGCCAGGTCACCCTTTGTCACTTCAGATATTACTGTTAACCCTTTAACACACACACACACACACACACACACACAGAAACACACACAGTGCTAAACTGTGTCTCCTCGGATACTGGTGTTAACCCTTTACACACACATTGTGCATGCAAACACACAACATGCAGACATAAAAACAAAAAACACGCACACACATCTATTTTTCTCTCGACCAAATGAACTTTTCTCCCAGGCTATGTCACCCTACACTTTTTTTGTGTAACAGTAGACACCAGATATTAGATGGATCCGCCCTCAGGCTGGTCCAGATATGAGCCAGGGCCACTCTGAACCATTAACCTGCCAACGGGGGGAAGTGGAAACAGGCCTGTTTGATTTCACATGACTTTGTGTCAGACGGCGTCACAGGAGGTCTCAGTTAGCCAGAGATGACACGGTGGGCGGCGTAGGTGTGTGTCCGTGTGTCAGGTAGAATCTGTGCGTCTCTGCGTGACAGAAACAGCAGGCAAGTGAGAGTGGACCTGGTGGCATGCATCTTTGTGTGTGTCTTTTATTAAAAGAAGAGCAACTGTAGAGGAAGAAAGAAAGAGGGATGACCCTTGGCTGGGCTCCAGGGGAAAGATGAAAAAGAGGAGAGGAGGAAAATTGAGGGAGAGGAAGAAAAGGGATGAAGAAAGAAGACTGGGGTGGCACAATTTCTTTTTTGAAACCTGAGAGACCTTCAATGGTTAGCTCAGGCCTCTGACTTCTCCTCTCCTTGTCTTCTTCTTCTTCTTCTCTCACTTTCTTTTTCCACCCCTCCCGCTATCTCACTTTCTCTCTCTCCGTCTGTCTCTTTTTCTCTCCCTTGGGGGCTGTAACTGCATTTAATATTGTTCCATAAAGAGAGTAATAAATATCGACTGCTGGCTAGCTCATATTCCCCTTGTTTTTTAAGGCACTCTACTGTAGGGTAAGACCAAAGTCATGCAGCAGATATTACAGCCTGTACTGTAATAGTAATTTAAATATCCTGTGCTATCTGTAACCTTTGGAACTATTAACGTGTCCTTTATACCATTTTAACTTACTGTTAAATGCGGCCTTTAAGACACAATGCATGTATGGGAAGCTTTGAATGTCTGGGAGAGCAGATTGTTTACATTTACGTGTTCTTGGAGCTGTAAAAGCAGAATAACTTGTTCAATTCATGTTACGAGTTTAAATGGTGACGAATGCTATTCAAGCTTTTCCCTCACGATGAGCGTAACACTCCATCGATACATGAATGGATTTTCCCGGAGTACTACCTGGTAACTGCACAACGAATTTAAGCATGAACAAGGACGATGAAAATGATATGATGAGACGACAAAACCGAAGGAATCCATTGGTACCAACCATGTCATACTAGCTTGTCGTGAAGGAGACTAAATAACGCTCCAAACTTACTCTAAATTTTGGTAAGGAAAAACTGGCATGGCCATTTTCAAAGGGGTCCCTTGACCTCTGACCTCCAGATATGTGAATGAAAATGGGTTCTATGGGTACCCACGAGTCTCCCCTTTACAGACATGCCCACTTTATGATAATCACATGCAGTTTGGGGCAAGTCATAGTCAAGTCAGCACACTGACACACTGACAGCTGTTGTTGCCTGTTGGGCTGCAGTTTGACATGTTATGATTGGAGCATATTTCTTATGCTAAATGCAGTACCTGTGAGGGTTTCTGGACAATATCTGTCATTATTTTGTGTTGTTAGTTGATATCCAATAATAAATATATACATACATTTGCATGAAGCAGCATATTTCCCGCTCCCATGTTGATAAGAGTATTGAATACCTGACAAATCTCCCTTTAAGGTACATTTTGAACAGATAAGAAATGTGCAATTAATTTGCAATTAACTTTGGACCAACATGCATTTAATCGTGATTCAATATTTTAATTGGCCTAATGTACAGTATATATATATTTGCAACTGCATTCTCAATTACGTTAAGAGGGAAATGTATTTTCTCCGGGATTACGGCCACACTGTTAAACAGTTTTATATACGTATTTAATGTTGTAAATGGGAACAAAACAAAACAAGAATGCAACAAAACTACTAGGTTGGGTTTAGTAAAAAAATGTTGACTTTAAGTCTCACACGGAGCACGGACTGCGGTCTCCCAGGCGAAAGTCTGGTGTTTGTTCAACCCATCCACCACCCGACCTCCTCCCTACGCAGACTTCAACTGACTATCATTACATGACATCATAAACATATTAGTGATATGTCAAAAAGTAAAGTAATCCTCAACAAAATTCGAAATGCAGTTGTGTTGTATGGGAACGTAATATTCCCATATATATATATATATATATATATATATATATATATGCCACAGCAAACTGGGAGGTCTGCTGTTAAAATGTGGCATCTGAGTGGGAATAACTCAATTTCAGTCTTTGTATACTCTAACTCTTATTTTGTTAGCCAAGTTGAAAAGGAACTTATAGCAACTTTTTTTCTGACCTTCATTTATCCTGGGAAAACATACCGACTATAAATGCTGCCTTTTGGCAATGCCACAGACGTATACTGAAGCTCCATGCATTCAAAACTGGAACCTTCCCATTACAACCACGGCCTTCACGTCTTGGCTGCAGAGTTACTCTACTTGAGTGATTCCGACTTGTGCCAACAAACTGGGGGGATGTACTATCCAACACGCTGGCAGTGCATTGCAGACAGTAGGACTGCAGTGTGGGACTGACGTTTTTGATATTTTAAAGCTTTTTCATTGCCAAATTCTGTTATTGATTCGGGCTCAAAATTGATGATTCTCTACGGACTAAAGGGTATTCCATCTTCACATTTATGCCTTTGTTTGATTCTTCTTATCGAGTTAAGCACGTTTCTTCCAAACTGCATGTGTTCCCTGAATGCTTGCTCTTTACATAACAGAATAAATGTCATTTTTATGAAAAATGTTGCTGTAAAAAGTACTTCCCATCAGACTCATATCACCTTAAAGTTTGTCCTCTGTGTCCCGGTGTACTATTTTAATGGAGGTCACACAGAATGGTCCTCCTTCCATATTTCTCCCCCTTTTTGCCTTTCTCTTTCCAGTCTTTGTAATTCCTCATCAGTCTCTTGACTCGGTGCCCTTGCTTCGTCTTGTAACCCCCCGTCTCATCCATCCTCCTCCTCTATTCATCCCCCCGCTCCGCTCCCTGTGATTTAATTAAGTGGGCGCTTTATGAATAAAAATATTGCCCCCCTCTATTGATCACGGTGGACGGGAGGATGACAGCTCCGGCTGGCTGGGACGGGACGGGACAGGACAGCCACTCTCCTAACTCACTCCATTACACTCATCTAACTAAGTGTGTGTGTGTGGAGTTTTATCAGTGTGTGTGTGCGTGGACAGGTGTGTGTGTGTATACGAGTGACACTGTGTATGATTGTGCGTGTGTGTGTGTAGACGGTAGAGTGTGTGTTTGCGAGTGAAACAGCCATCGGGGAGCAGTAGCATCTAAATCAAACTAAGCGTTCTCAAAAGCTCTCATGGGCCCTGGCAAATCCTTCGTTAGAGACACAAACACACACCTACATAGACATGAACGCATGCACACATTCCTCAAACGCCTCCGTTGATACATACACTGCATCAGCATTATAAATGGACATTGTCTGCACTTTTCGTTCCTCTCCTCTCTCTTCCCCGCTCTCTCCTCTCCTCTACCCATCGCTCTCCGTAAGGCTGTAAGTATCTATTATGTTTTGTCGATACTGTAATTAAATTGGACAGCTTAATGCAATTCTCTGTGATCCATAGGCCTTTATGGATATAAAAGCTTTTCTGGCCCCGCGCCCGAAAGACGTCCAACAAATTTAGATGAGTTACTATTGGGGGGAAAAAAAAAATTGTTGGAGAGGTTAAGGCAGCGGGGGCGCACACATGGTCATTTGTAATTGGCTAATTCACTTTAATGTCCCTGACGCCATTTTGTTTTAATATATTTTCTTATTTGAATTGTCATCCGCGGGACTAAGCGATATTAGTACTCTGCCTCTCTTTCCTTTTTTTTCCTCTTGTTAGTCCGTCCCTTTCTTCTGGTGCTTTAGCTAAGCGATATCGCAGGCTCTTAGGACATTTATAGAGCTAATAAAACTTCAGCAGCAAAGGATCAAGAGACGACATTACAATGGACGCAGAGAGGAGAGATAGATGGAGGGAGGAGAGCGTGGATTAGCAAGGAAGGCGAGAAAAGATAGAAACATACTATGGGGACGGGTGGATAGACAGATTGGAGACAGACAGATTAAAGATATCTCTTTGTCTCTCTATTGGAGGAGATTTAGTATCTCACATGTACATCCAAGAGAGAGAGGGCGATGCCAAACTGCCCAACCACAATTTGATCACTATTAATTCCACCAAGTCCAACAAAACTAAACCTGTGAGCTTTACAAGTAATGAGATGGATGTATGCTGTAGTAACGCACAGTATAAAGTCTTCAATGATGTATTCATTTGAAGAAAAAAGCTGCCAAAACATAAACAATACACATCTAAATCAAAGCAAAATACAATAGCTTTAGTATTCTATTATATTCATTATTACTGACATGACAACAGCTGTTTGGTAAGAGATGATATCGCTGCTTTCAAGTGTTGTTTTTCTCGGCTTATCTACTGTATTCTGAGAGCCAAAGAAGCCGAGGAATTTTCTCTCAAATCACAGAGGACTATGTAATCCTTCAATTAAGATTAAAATATGAAAATCACAAAACGTGGGTTTTACCGAAAGAGCAGGGGATATCTTATCTACTCTGTAACATCAAGAGGATGCAATGCCAGCTACATGCAGGGAGTTAGGTGATTTCTTCATCTTCTAAAAACTTGACAGGAATAATAAATCATATTGGTGAGAAAAGGGAAAGGTTGTGTCCCCGCCAGCAACAGACAGTTGCACTCCATTGATACACGCAGTGAGCAGGCTGGTCTCATACACCGATCGTAGCTATACCTATGAAAAGCAATGCACTGTAATTCATATATATCCCATGAAATAAATGTCTATGTCATCAACGTAGCTGTCAACCAGGAAATATAAAAAGGGGCGAACGCCGCATAGGGAGGAGGTTGGGGTGGATGGGTGGGTCTAAAAATACCGGACTTTGACTCAGGAGACCGGCGTTCATGTCCCGTGTGAAACCAGAAGTCAACGTTGTTTAAGTAACGCCACTTCGGGTGTTATTTTAAGCCAAACCACGATCTTTTCCTAAACCTAACTAAGTAGTTTTGTTGCTTGAATCTAAGGAAGTTGTTTCCTCTGAAGATGGAAGTTTATTTTGAAAGGACTGTATGCATGTAACGAGTGGAAATTGACACGTGTTGGTGGACATTCGTGAGAAAACAAAAACGAAAAAGGAGGAATAACTTTTTCATAAGATATCATATGAACCGTTGTGTGAGAATACGTTGCAGTGAGTAGTTGAACTTATTGCTTAGGACTGATTTTCATGTCGCTTCTTGACCGGCAAAAAGCTGTTAAACCTGCCAAAATGACAATCAATGCTTATATTTATTGGAGGTCTCTTTGGCATTAAACTGATTCGGTGTGCTCAGTAATCATGATCAATTACTCCAAAGTGAATTTCCATTGCAACTTTGATCCTAAGATTAAATTTTTTTTCCATAAAGCCTCACAAACACACTGACATTTGACTGAGCTTCATAATCGACACCTAAATGGAATAATTGCAATGCAACGCAATGCAATACATCTGCATCAAAAAGATAAACCGGTAATGGATTCTCACATGTGAAAGGAATGATCCTCAGTGAGAAATGGATTTGAAGCATTACGGGTGATGGAGGATTTAAGCTGAGGATTCTCATTCGGAGAATGGCCAAAGCTCCTTGACTAAATGGATTTGTTCTTTTGGGAAATTGTTTAACCAACATAAGGCTGTTTGAGAGCTCCTGTCTAAACCTCCGATTTGATATGCCAATCCTAGCTTATCTGCAAGGTATGTCAATTGTAGAAATGAATAAAAAAAACATGGATTAAGATATGTTGAATTAAAGAAGTGAAAATAAAAACAGAATACACTATTAAAAACAACAAAGAGCATCATTTTAGCAGGAATAAATACAGTTCTTCTGCTGGTAAATGGCTGAGGAAGCCTTTCAAGTAAATGGGTGAAGCGCATTAATAAATGGATGATGTAGGAACAGGAGATTGGTGCTTGACATTCGAATGGGGATGAACCCGACAACCCGTTTACTGAACGGATGAATCAGTCGTCATGGACGATAGAGATGGACGTGTTCTGAAGGAGATGGGTTGTTAGAGAGACTAAGAGGAGGAAGGAGGAAGCTCTAGGAAAAGAGGAAAGACAAGGGGTCGACAGGCGGCGAGGTGAAGTAATGAGGAGATGGTGAAGATGGTGACGGCTGATAGAAGCAACAGGGATGAGTGTGAGTAAGGAATGAAGGACAGGGAGCCAATGGGGGAAAAGAGAAAAAATAAAGAGTTTGAATAAAGGATAGAGAGAAGAAGGGGGGTTGATGGAGGTATGGAGAGAATGAAAGAGGAGGAGGAGGAGGAGGAGGAGGTGTGAATAAAGAAGCTGACTGTGGCGTTTTGCCTTTATAAGCATCTGGGGAGCACCTCAGCACCCATAAATAATACACCGCAAATTAGCAGATTGGACAGAAGAAGGGGACTGCTGTAAGTGTGTGTGTGTGTGTGTGTGTGTGTGCATGGCATTGAATATGCACTATGTGTGTTTTGGGTGTGTGTCCATATTAAACATCATGTACTGCATGTTCAGTACAGCTTCAGTACAATGTGTCTTTGAGGTTATCAGTGTACGTGCCCTGTGCGTGTGCGTGTGCGTGTCCGTGTGCGTGTGCGTGTGTGTGTATATGTAAGGCATCTCTCTGAGTTCTGATCCGTCTCTCAGCAGGTCAGCGTTGTCAAGGTTACCGCAGGCCATTTTGCTGGTGGGCCAATTAACTTTTAGCACAGAAACAGAACAGAACAGCGCAGGTGTCTCAACGGTGCCGGTGTTAGAGAGAGAGTGTGTGTGTGTGTGTGTGTGCGTGTGTGTGTGTGTGGTGTCTAAGTGTATAGTATTGAAAGAAACCGACAAGCAGAGAGAGGATGTGCGCGAGATGAAACAAGACGGCGCGTGTGTGTGTGTGCGTGTGTGTGTGTGTGTGAAAGCGAGAGAAAAGAAACACAGAAAGCCTTTGTTGTCTCTGTGTTTGGCAAGTAGCTGCGTGGCCTTTCATGATGCTGAGAGAAGAACACAATTGAGGGCGAGATGCGAGCAAATGTGAGTCTGAGCCCAGCAAGACGTACTGCAAGCGAGTCAAGCTTCCTGTGCGCCGAAGATGACATAATGCGTCCCCTTGTAAAGGTTGACGCTGTCCCTGGTGTGCAAAGAAAAGTTTCTCGAGTCACTTCGAGCCCAAATCTCATTATGTAACACGAGAACGTCTGAAAGCTGATCTGATCTGAAAATTGCCTGACACTAAATATCTGAATATTGTTTACTAATAATTGTTCCAACTATTTACTGTAGTACTGCAATTAGCAGTACAATGGAGCTCTAGCATTAAAAAAGTCATGACAAAGGAGCTTAACCCTTCGAACTTTGGGCTCTTTTTTGCTTGGTTCTCATTGTCTTAGCTGGATGCCATGTAGTGTTATTTTAAAGTTCAATAAACTACTCAGAGATGCCATGATGTGCTGATACTAAACATCTTCTGTGTTGCTTTTTATGGAGAGTTTAACACAATTTTGCCAGTATGTTCGAAAGTTGATCAAACATCTCTTGCAAGGTAAATTTGCACAATTAAAAGTCATAGTGATTTATAGAGTCATAGAGTTTTTGTTTCTACAGAAACATTGAGCTACAGACAACAATCAGCTATAGATTATTTTTGATGTAGAACATTTCTAACTTTGATGATTGTGAAGCAGAGCTGCACGCTTTTGAAAAAAATATCTAATTACAATTATTTTGACTGATATTGCGATTGCAATATGATGTGCGATAGTAGAGGGAACATGAACATGATTATGGTGTGATGTTTGCAGGGATTTGTACCAAACAAAGATGTTTTCTTAAGTCTGTAGAATATGATGTGTGGGCCAGGACATCTCTGCAGCACCACAATAATTCATTTAAAATGGTATTTGGTGTTTGACACACATTTCCCCTTTAACATATTGCAGTTTCGATCAAATTTGGATTAATTGTGCAGCCCTAATGTGAGGCAAAATCTGAATTTGTAAGGAATGCTTTTTATATACTTTATATGCAGACTCATGGATGTTTATCCTAAACCTACAGTTTGACTAAATTATGACTCTGAGGAGACGGGATGCAGTTTTTTGGTGCTAAATGCATCAATTGGTTTACCAAGGGTTAACTATGAAGGAGCTAAATAGCAATAAAGGTGGCATCACAGATAATTTGTAGCTCCACATTGTCATTTAGACTATACAGTTTTCAAACCTCAACATCGGCTGTCATGTTGTTCCATCCAGCACATTTTAAGAGCAGTTGAAAATCACAAAAGTTGCCTTTTCAATTACTACCTCCTCGTATCACCCTCTCATGTCTGAAAAGCACATTAAATTAGAATTTTTCTCATCATTCCTCTTTGGTGTTTCGTAACGCAGTAGTGAAGCAGATGCACTGAAAGAAGAGGAGGCTTTTTACAATGGTTGTATCTGTCTGAGTGTACTTGGTGAAATAAAGTGATTGTGATGGCTAACAGAGCAGACTGTCATCCTCCCTTCCCATGCAGCAGTAGGCTAATTCCTCTGACAGACTTTCTTCCACAATGGCTACTGGCTGCTGTCTTCTTAGCCTGAGGGCCTGTCTGGTTGAGTGAGAGTGTGCGTGTGAGTGTGTGAGATAGATATATACAGAAAGAGAGGAGTTGGGGAGATGGGGAAAGAGAAAGAAATAAAAGAGACAACCAGGGAGAAGGAAAGCACTTTTGTGTGTACGTGAGAGTGTGTGTGTGTGTGTGTGTGTGTGCATGGTTGCTATGCTGTCTCTAGGCCCTAATCTCTTTAGTAAGCCTCATGATCCAGTTAGAAACAGCGAGTGGCTAATGTCAGGGCTAACTGGAAGAGAGGGATCTATGTGAGTGTGTGTTTATAAATGTTTGTGTGTTTGTATCCTTGTTGAGACTGTCAGGGTCTGACTGTAAGAAAACCCGAGTGTTTGTGTACTGGTCGAATAAATGTTATCATGCCTGCAACCGTATCCACTTCCATGCATGCATGTATGTGTGTGTGCGTATGGTTTTCTGTTTGTGTGTGTGTGTGTGTTGCAGGGTGTGTCTGAAAAGCAGCAGTGCCCATTAAGGCTGAGAGATTAGATTGAGTGGATCCAGATTCTCCGCTATTGTTCGTCTCCAGCAGGCTTTCTCTGCGGTTTGGAAAAAAAACAGGACAGGTGCAGGAAATGGGTTTGTAGTTAATTTCCCTGGTCAAATCAGGGTTAAAAAAACGAGTTAAGGGCGCACTAAGTATATGGTTTCTGACCAGGAAAAGGTAGGAAATGTAAAGAAACGCAATGCCAAATTATTCCGCTCCTTTTAATATTCACCAAAGATTCATATCTTTTCGTAATATTTACAAAATTGTAAAGATCCTAGTGGGAAAATATATATATATATATATATATATATATATATATATATATATAGCTGACTTTTATGACAGTTTCATGACACTCCTGGCTCCTGTAAATATTAAATGAATAAATATGATAGATAATCTAATTATAATCATGTTCACATAACTGTACATCTTGTGCAAAGAAAATATTTCCTTGTGAAACTCATTATCCAGTTATTTCTAAAATGAAAGACAACTATTTGTTTCATTTCTCTGCTCTCCTTCATACCAAATTTGTTCTGTTTTCCAAATTATGTTTTTTTTAATTTTTATTCTGGGACAATATCAATCAATCAATCAATCAATCAATCAATCAAACATTATTTATAAAGCACCTTTCAAACTAATCAAATGTACTTCAAAGTGCTTTAAGCGACTGACAAAAAACTTAGGATGTTAAAATTAGTAAAATGTTGATAAAACAAAATAGAGTAAAATAGATACAAATTATAATGGAGTAAGTATAAATAATAAAACCACAAAAAATATAAAACACTACATAAAAGCCAGACTAAATAGATGGCTTTTTAGTTTATGTTTCAATACATCAATATGTTCAGCTCCTCTCAGGTGCTCTGGAAGAAGGTTCTAGCGGTTTGGAGCTTAATAGCTGGAAGCAGCATTGCCAAAGATTTTTGGTCTGCTTTGTGCCTTCGTTCTAATCCCACCCCGTGCCACAGGGGTGCCAGAGGTGCGCCAAGGGAGTCTGGCCAAGAAATTACCGAAAGTGCGTTTGGCACGCTTGCGACGCACTTTGGCAGGGTGCACCTGACTGCGATATACAGGGGGTGAAATGCTAAGGGAAAATCATGCATAAATAAATAAATGCTTAAGCAAATAAAAATATACATACATTTAAAAATAAATGAATAAATAAACAAATAAATAAACAAATCTAATAAGTCATAAAAATAAATACATAAATATATAAAAGTGGAAATTAAACAGAAGAGTAAATAAATAAATAAAAAAGAAATATTTAAAAAAGAAATATAAATTTATGTCACATTTTATCAATTAATTAACGACTACATTTACTTTTAATATTATTTTTGCTACTTTTAATGGCATATTTATTTATTTATCGAGTCATTTATTTATTTATTCATTTATTATTTGATTTTGGCAGGTCCGTCTTCCATATCTGAGGGGTCTTCCTGGTTCATAAAGCAAAAGCCTCAAATGCTAAGAGGCTGTGCATTATCCTGGTACATCATGGTATTTAATATATGGTACATTCAGCGCAGCATGTGAGATGAATGTTGTAAATGTGCTTGAAGCTGTCGTGGCGTGATTAAAATGGACGCGGTGATCAGCAGTTTTGTCACAGAGGGTAAAAGTACAGCTAACTCACCCGCTGCCATAATAAACGATAAGACGCTGACACAACGGGAATGATGAACGCTCTGAACTAATGGCTGCCCGCTCGCTCACACGCATGCATAAATACAACCCACTCTTTTTCTTTTTTTCTCTCCATCTCTGCCTGTCTGTCTTTTCACCATCTGTCTCTTTCTCTCCAATCAGTTACTGCACACGACTAAAAAAAAAAGAAAAAAGAAACAACCTGTCCTTCAAAAATGGTATCACACCATTCCTTCATTCTGCTCCAAAACACCTCGTATAACAGCACGGGAGCGGATGTAGTCAAACGTTGTGATATGAGAATCATTCATGCCCCGGGGGAATATATGGAGAGGAATAAAGGACGGATGCGGACAGACAGAAATTGAACCAAATTCACCCCTCCCACCCAATCACACTGCATCACAAATCACCAGCGCTGCTACTAATTCAGGGGTGTTACGCTGCGCAGGCCCTGGCATACGGCGTGTGTGTGTGAGCATGTGTGTGTAGAAGTGTGTGTTTGCATATTATAGTTTGGGAGATGAGGGAGAGAGAAAGAGGGACGGAGAAAGAGAGGGAGAGAGAAGGAAAAGATGATTTAGGAGTAATGAGAGCCGGTAAAATCATGGTGCCCAGCGGCATTATGGGACTAAATCTAATCTGCTAATGGAGAGGGGGGCGTGGGCCGGGGAAGGGGGAGGAGGGAGGAGGAAGGGGTGGAGTAGGAGGGGAGATAGATGAAGAAGGGAAAGGACAGCAATGGCAGGAATGAAGGTTGAGGAGAGGAGGAGTGAATGGAAGGACAGAGAAGAAGAGAAGGAGGGAACAGAAGAAGAACTTTAGGATGAATGGCAAAGATGGAGGATGGAGAGATACAAGACAGAGTAGCGCCGGAAACAGGAAACATCGAAGGGTAGGAAATAGGGATGTCACGAGAAACGATACTTCGGTACCAAGTCGATGCCAAAATACTGAAAACGTGACGGTACTCGTTTTTCTACAGTACCGTAGGTACCGTCAGGGCTCAAGACTGACAGCGTCCCGATACACAATGTGTTAAGGATGCAGCAAACTCAGTATCGACGTGTCCAGGGGACACGCCCTGTTTTTTCCACTAATAATGTTACATTACGAACAGCAGACAAACGGTTTATATTGAAGGTTTGTTGTGTATGTTCAGGCTGTTCTCATACACCGTTTGTAGCTATACCTACAAAAGTAAATGCACTGTGATTCAAATATATCCCGAGAAATCAATTTCTGTGTAATTCACATAATCGTGAACCAGGAAGTATAAAGAGCGGCGAACGCCATGTAGGGAGGCCGGTGTTCGCGTCCAGAAGTCAACGCAAGTTACGCCATTTCTGGAGTCATTTTAAGCCAAACCACGGTCTTTTCCTAACCCTAAATAAGCTGTTTTCTTGCCTAAACTGAAGGAAGTTGTTTCCTGTGGAGACAGAAGTTTATTTTGAAAAGACTGTACGCATGTAACGAGCGGAAATTGAGATGTTTTGCTGGACATTCATAGGAAAACAAACAAAAAAGGAGGAATAACTTTTTCTAAGATATCATATAAACCGTTGCAGATACGTTGGTATGTTGAAGTACATGGGATTTATTGTTTTTTACTGTGGTATCAAATTGGTATTGAGAATCGTGGAGTTTCACTGGTATTGGTATCGACTACTACATTTCTGGTATTGTGACATCCCTAGTAGGAAGTAAATGCAGAACCAACAAACAATGACGGAAAGAGGGTGTTAAAGAAACCAAGGTGAAAGAATGAGGATGATGAGACTAGTAGAATAAAAGAAGTGAGATAAGGGTGTATGGAACAAGAGAAGCATGGGGATGAAGAACACAATAGGGCAAAACAAAGGAAGAAAGGGAAATATAACAATGAAAGAAGGAAAAAAGAAAAAAGGTCAAGGACGTAGTAAAAGGGTGGGAGGTGAGTTTAGAGTGTGTGTATGTGTGTGTTAGAGAAATAACCTGGGGTGGAGGCATCGGGAGGGCAGAGCGCAGGAGAGCACAATCAGCACATATTGCTATCACATGGTGGTGCACAAAATGCTCCTTCTCTCTCTAACACACACACACACACACACACACACTAGTATGCAGATGGGGCAAAGTTTGCACACACTCCATACGTGATGTACGTGCAACAACACAAACACCATCCTCATTGTTGCTCTCTGTGCCACACAAACACACACACATAGAGACACATTCTTTTACACCCACACACTGTGCAGCAGGCAGCCATTGAGAGGTAATTGCCCCAGACTGTTAATGTTTTCCAGGATAAAGCTACACCAGTCTTTACAAGGCCGAGCTAATTTCACTACTTTATGTCGTTACCTCAACAAAATGGCTGACAACCGCATTACAACCACTCCAAAGGGACACAGAAACAGAAAGGAAACTAGAAGGAGATTTTATTTTATGCGTGTAAATTATATGTTTAAATTATATTATTATCTGTGAGATATCAGATGGTGATGCGGGCGTATGCATGATGTGGAGGCTTATGGGGCCTCCTATGCTGAAGATGTACAGTGTGTGCATCCTGCAAGGTGCTCTGATAAAAGATTTTCAGTGTGACACACATTTTTTTCCGAGTAAAGAGGACAGCATTAGAGCCGCAGCGCTCAGTCGATCAACAGAAATGTCACAATTGATTAATTATTGAAGCAAAAATGCCAAATATCTGATGGTTCCATGGTTCTTCCAAGAATGTGCTGCTTTTCTTGATCTTACATTTTAGTTAATTGAATATGTTTGGTTTTTTGGTTCTTATTGGTCGGACAAAACAAGACATTTGAAGAAGTTATATTGTGCTGACACAAGTTCTCAACCTTTTGTAACTTAAGGTCCACTTACTTTAGAGCTTTAACTTGAGCAGGCTTTTCTCCAACATCACTTTCTTTTCAAAAACAGATCCATTTTGTGTCACTGCATCCAAGGGAACGTCAGCTAGCTAAGAGTAGCAAAACACCTTTGTCTCTACCATAAACTGTATATAAAGATGGATGACAAAACAGCTCCTCAAATGTGAAGCCAAAACATCTGGATCGCCCCCTGGTGGCTGGCTGCAGTATAGGTCATAAACCCCGCCCCCCTCCATGTTAACGGATGGGACATGGGCCAAACTTAAAAAGTCAAAGTACATGGCAAATACATTTTTCCCAAAGATGGTTTCTGTCATTTTAGGTAGTTCTTATCGCGCTGATGTTTGTTAAAGTGTTAATTTCTCTGATAAGTTTGGTTTAAATGAGTTGTTTGATACAAAAAAGGGCTGAGACATCATGATTGACAGCTGTTGCTCAGCTGAGTGAAGCAGTCGCGGAGCCGTAGGCTCGGAAATTGTAAGAGAGAGGAGATGTAGCTTTACCTTTCCATAAAATGAACATTAAATTACCATAAAATTCAAAATTTTATAATTGAATGCAACCATTTGGTAGTACCTCCACAAACCACTAGATGGCGCTCTGAGGCCCACCAGTGCTGTAGGATATTGTGACGGACATTATTCACTTTTCTAATGTTTTATATACTTAACGATTAACCGATTAATTGAGAAAATAATTGACAGGTTAATCGATTATGAAAATGATCGTTAGTTGCAGACAGTACTGTAATGCAGCAACTTCTTGAGGGGCAGCAGGAAGAGCCGGTTATCAGCAACATCATTGCTGTCAATCTAGAATATGAGTCATCTACTTTAAATCATAACCCATCAATCCCTTCACGTAGATGATGTGATGCTGAAACTCTCCAGTGAAAGCAGAGTAAACCCACCTCATCCCGGCTGGGTGGCCCGCTCTGCAGTGAGGGAAGCGATTGTCAGATTTTATTGTATTGCACTGTATCATATCATGTTGTGTTCAATCATTTTTATGACTCATGTGTCTGTGATCATCTCAGTTTATAAATACAATCTGCAGTTGGAAATTGAACCTTGGGCCGCAGCGGTGAACTCCTACACGGGTCTGAATCCAGACACCCTGTGAAACTGCACCAAAACCTCAACAATCCGCTATGAGCAACACAAACAGAGCATAGCCTCATGGCAACTCCATTATCTTGATAGTAAACAGGACCCCAGCTCTGCAAATTACAGTATCTAAGCTACGGCATCAACACACAACAACGAGCTAACCGATCCAAAACATACAACACACAGCAGGGTATTGTATTGGTGCATCATTGCTGTGAGACTGTCCACTGAACAGCCCTTTACCTCAAAGAAACTTTAACTTAAACACGTTAAATGTAACTCTAACTCTTAAATTACCCCTTTCACAGTCGATAGCTATAAAAAAAGACATTACTTCTCCCAAAAAACCCTTTCACCCAGGTCCCCAAGAGTGTAGAAAAATAACTCCCAGCTCCCTATAAATCAGAGTTAGACGATAGGCGACCATTACGGCGGCAATGATACTGAACAGCAGTGAGATACAATGTCAGACTATAACGTCTCGTGTTTAGCCATTTTGCTTCACAGGTCGGTAAAAGAAAACACAGATGCAACATTACACTGCAGCTTAGACAATTACACCAAATTACACTGAAACTCCGCAGCGGCTCGTGTGTTTATGAGGTAATGTACAGTTTGAGTGCATGAGATGGAAACCGCGTTCCCTTACTCATTCAGGTCGCAGGCACGCCGCCGCAATCAAATAGCCATTACGTTGCTGAGTGTTACAGCTGAGGGAAAGCAGACGAGGAAAGAGATAGGGTCAGAAGCACAGTTATTGAATGAATTACAACTAAAAAATCTCTGTTTTTCTATATTTCAATGACAAAAAACACACTCTCTGTGGATGAGCATGCAATATGTACTGAATAGGTGGAGCTCAAACCCCACCCAGCAGGTAGGGCGCATCTATCAGAGCACCTTGTCTGCATGGCAGAGGAGACCAAAAGTTAGTTTCCAGACAGTAGATGGCGCTGTAATGCTTCTTTCTCAGCACAATCAATGCATTCAGATCACTATCACACACTGCTCATCAACACCAATACCTTCAGATCACCGGCACTAACAGACACAAGGATTCATTCTTCTTTGAAGGAGACATTTTCCTTGCAAACATCATTTTTGATGAGCGAAGAAAAGCGAATAATCACCATTTCCCAAATGCAACACCTGCTAAATGCACCCACAAGAACACACACATCTATTTTCATTTGATTTCAGACCGGATGGCAGGAATAAAGATTGCATAAATTACGGCACGACAGAGAGAGTGGGGAGATAGTAAATGCATCTATTGTCATTTAAATGAGATGTTTCATTAGATTGAAAACAATTCAAATGTAGTGCTGCATAATTCCCCCTGTTCCCCCACTAAATGCCCTCCACATTTGTCACCGCCGGACATGAATCAAACTGACACGCCGTTCATTAAGCGGGGCTGATGAAAGGCAGAGTTGGCACGCTGAGGGGAAACAGAAAGAAAGAGAATGGATGTCTGCATTTTTTCTTCTTCTACACCTGTTGTGTGTCCCCTCTCTCAGTCTCTCCTCTTTTCCTTTACGTCTGTCTGTCAGTCCGTCTGCCGGTGTATCTGTCTTTCTTCTCTCCACAAAGAAGAAAGACAGACACCGGGGGGATCTGTGAATCATTATCCTCTGCTCACCCCATGACACCGAGAAGCTAATAGGCTCCCAGCAGGGAATACACGTGTGTGTGTGTGTGTGAGAGAGAAAGGTTGTGTAGGGAAAATACATCTTGGTATATATATATCGTCATGTTTCTGTCTCGACTGTATGTGTTAGCTGTGTGTTTTTTATGCTCAAACATGTGCCTCCTACTCAGTGTGTGTTGTCTGTAGATCTATATGTGTTTTGTGTACACTTGTATGTATTTGCACAGATACTCAAGAGGCTGTTTCTGTGTGTGCAAGTGTGTGTGTGTGTGTGTTTCTCATTTCCTCCATGTAGAGATTAGGGCCAAAGAAGAGCAGCATTATCAGACAGCTGGAAATGAGATCTCAGTAGGAGACTCGACTCCTCCGTCTTTCTTTTCATCCCTTCTTCCACACCTCCCTCCGTTCATCTTTCTGATCCTCCTCCTCCTCCTCCTCTCCTGCTTCTCCTTGTTCACCTCTTTTTCTTATCCTCTCTTATAGCTATGCTTTTTACATCTCCATCCCTCCTCCCGTCACCCCTCTCATCTTTCACTCCATGTTCACTTTTGTCAATCCTTATACAAGCAACCCCGCCTCACCTCTCTCTACCTGCAGCTCTCTTTCCTTTCTCCCATCTGTCCATTCATTTATTCCTCCATGTATAGGCTTCTGCCACCCTCTGTTAAAAAAGATTAGCTCCCTCCCTACCTCAATTTCTTTACACACTACACTTTAACTCGTTGTCGCTCCCTCCATCAATCTAGTCTACCCATGCGGTCGATGGTTTGTATGATATCTTTAAAAAGTTATTCCTCATTTTTCATGTGTTTTCCTACGAATGTCAAGCAACACGCGTCGATTTCTGCCGGTTACATGCATACAATCTTTTCAAAATAAACTTACGTCTTCACAGGAAACAACTTGGTTAGGTTTAGGCAACAGAAACTACTTAGATAGGTTTAAGTAAAGATTGTGGTTTGGGTTAAAATAACTTTGGAAGTGGCATAACTTAATTACGGAAGTTACGTGACAGATAGATCAATGTTAACTTGTGGTTTCCAATGGGACATGAACAGGAGATTGTATTTGTGTGTACAGTAGATCAGTGATAAGTCAAAGTGAAAAAACTCTTGACAGCAATATTTCAAAGTTCACGATTCCCTGCATAGAAGTGTCAGCTCTCGGGATGAAAAAGATAAATTTGCTCCTTCGTACACGCCCCTCAGCAAATATATTTTTTATTTGGTCTGCTTTAATTTGTGCACTGTGAAACCGAACCAGACTAAGTAGAAAACAAACCAAAAGTATCAATCTCACTCTGATTCGGACTAGCCAGACTATTGCTAGTTAAAGCATCCATAGATTATCTGCTCTATCTTTCACTGTTAACATTCACTACCAAGCTTTATCTATTTATTCCAAATGAACTGTTCCCGCTGCTGAAAACATGAAATGCGTTACTTTCCATGCCCTACAAGGGCTTTCCCAAGAAAGACTCACCACTATAACTGTTTACAACATCCAGTCAAACAGAGAGAGACTGAATAGTCAGTTGGCCATCAACTTGCACGAAAGACATATTGTATCGTTGTTATGTTGTGATATTTATATGACAGTGTCTCATATTACTACTTTAATATATCTGAACAGCGTTTGACCTTCCATGAAATCAAAAGTAGAAACTACAAACAAGATAGTGAATTAGAAACAGACGAGAGCATGGCAAGCAAACAAGGTAGTGGACAGTGAGAGAAACTCAAATGTTTGGGATAAGCTGCATCTGTGTAAGGCCACCTCCTCTAGCCATCCTTTTCATCTTCTTCTCCTCTCTTTTGGCAGTCCGATGTCACCATGACAACAACAAAACAAACACGGCGCGAGCCACGGCTTTGTAGATAAACACTTCATTGTCGAGATCTGTCGTCTTGTCATGGAAAAGTTATGAAACAAATAAATCTGTCTCGAACTATCTGTTGGACTTCATGTTCGGCTGCACTGGAAGCATCACATCATTGTGGCTGCGGCATGTTGTTTGTGTGCGTGTGTGTTTGTTTGTGTGCGTGCGTGTGTGTATAGGGTTGGGAAGTAATGGAATCCATGTTACAGCACTACATAAATAAACTACAAAAGAAAAGCTACATCTGCAGCACGATATCAGCTACAATTACAGAGACAATGTGGTTACATTAAAATACAGTATATTGAAGTTAATAAGATAATTAGAGAAGTGGCTCTGTGAGGATGCTTGGATGACGTTCAGCAGAAAAAGAGGACAGTGAGTATGGTGAACTGCACGTACAAGCAGCAGACATGTCAGCACAAGTTCAGCACAGCATCCACAGGGAATAATGCACAAGGTTAGGATGTGTGGATGTGTGCAGGATCTGGCAGCATCTAGTGATGAGGTTGCAGATTGCAACCAACTGAAACTTCTCCCGTGTGCCACGCGTGAAAATGTGAAAACTAGGGCTGTCAAAGTTAACGCGATAATAACGCAAATTCGTTTTAATGCCACTAATTGCTTTAATACATCAACACAACTTGCAATTTTTACGTTGTAGGCTCATTTTGATAGCTAGAGTGAAGATGCCGACATCATATGAAACTAGAAAACCTAAGGAAACAATTGGTACCAACCATGTCATATTAGCTCGTCACCAAGGAGGCTAAAGAACGCTCCACACTTACACTCAATTTTAGCGAGGAAAAACTGACTCTGGACAATATTTTTTATTGTTTTGTGTTATTAATTGATTTCCAATAATAAATATATACGTACACTATCATAAAGCAGCATATTTGACCACTCCCATGTTGATAAGAGTATTAAATATTTGACAAATCTCCCTCTAAGGTACATTTTGAACAGATAAAATTCTGCAATTAATTTGCGATTAATAAGGACAATCATGTGATTAATCGTGATTACATATTTTAATCGATTGACAGCCCTAATATATATATTTATATACAGAGAGAGAGAGAAAGAGAGAGAGAGAGAGAGAGGGAGAGAGAGAGAGAGGTTCTATACTTTAAAAAAAAAAAAGTAATTAGAAACCTCTCCAACAGTTGGTGTGTGTGTGGGTCGGTGTAGAGTCTATTGGGTATTTCCAGGAAGTGGTAGCCAAACTAAGTTTATTATCTCTATTCCGCAATCAAATCAGTGAGAGTGAAACATGTAGAACAGGACACCGTTTCCTGAGAGCTACACACACACACACACACACACACACACACACACACACACGCTGCTATCTTGACTCAAACATCTACTGAGTGTGACCGTTGTGCCAAAGAGAGGAAATCCCTTCGCAACTCACACCTACTCTCGACATATCACACCCCGTGTGTTCATCTGTGTGTGTGTGGGAGTGAGGGGTTGTTTGCATGTCTGAGCTTCTTTTTGTGTGTGTGTGTGTGTGTGTGTGTGCTTGTTTGGTCTGCCGATGCTATCTGTGCCTCTCATTGACAGGAGAGGAAGGAAATGAGCAGTCAGTCAGCAACACAGTCAGCGGACACAACTGTTCAGACGTAACGCTTCGTGTCTTATTTTGAGCATGGAGCTGTTCATACTGTCGACACGATATGTAAAAAAGAAAATGTTGTAACAAATATAATATATTCAAATCTCTTGCAGCTCCACTCAAGAATGCAAGCAACACAACATTTTCCTCTCAGTCTTCT
>CAKAOH010012238.1:0-10625 GCA_916701665.1 Sebastiscus tertius | reverse complement strand
ACCCTGAACTTATTTATTGTGCTGACGTCGGCCTCTGCTGGGCTCTATGTGCTATTACATTACAAGCAAGGTCCATTATTGATATCTCATTATTGATAATGTTTATTCAGTCCAGCTCACATCTTTCTATTCACTCTTTGCTGTTTACCACAAAACTAGAAAAAGGCTAGATTTGTAAAGGACATTTAAGCCTGCTCTAAAAATTGCAGGTTAAGGAGAGACACCTTTTAAAAGAAAACATGGAAAGAAAAATATTATTTTACTTCACTTTGTCTATTTGCATCTGCAGATTTCTCCTTCTTGCATATTTAAACATATTTAAAAAATATTTGTCTTAATGTAAGTATTCAACTGAGGAGGTTTCATGGTGATATCTATTAGTTAAAATGTTACCATATTCACCATATTCAATATGTATGGAATTTTACAATACATATCTTGGAGGCTGTTTTCTCAAAAAAAACAAAAAACAAATCTGAGCCAGAAATCTCCACCTCAGTAACACTTACAAAACTTTCTAGTTTCATTCTTATCTATATTCTGAAGGTTTTTACAGAGGGGTTTGTTCATATATCATTCATAGCCTGATTTATAGAGCATTTTATCATTAAAAACATGGCAAAAATAGATTTTTTTTCATGGTTGTTGACATTATTTTCTGATTTATGGAGTGATACAAAGAGATATCCAAAATCTCCTCCATAAACCCTTTGACTCTAATAGGTCAACAACTGAAACAAGAGTTTTGAACCTGGCATTATCCAATGTTTAGATTTCTGTTCTGGAAACGTATGCAAATTAGCACATATTTGATAAGATAATACCTCATTTGCATATTTAAACATTAATTTTCAAAAAATTTGTAATACAAAAAACAAATGTCTTAATGTAAATAATCAATTGGGGAAGTTTGGTGATATCTATTAGTTACATTTTTTACCCTATTCACCTGCACTGTCTCCCCTTAAAATGCCTTAAAATGAATTATTTGCATCTGAGATGTTGAATGGGAGCTGCATTTTAAGTTGAATCACTGAAAGGGTTTGAAGTGTCTCGAAGCATAGAGCCGAAAACCATTGAAATCAGTTAAAGCACAATTGCTGAAAGCAATGAATTTGAATTTTTTATTCAGCCCTGTAAGCAGTTACATCCTCAGTATGTCTGTAAGCACTGAAAGCAGTTGAGGTGCAAAAGATCGAAAGTTTACATTGAATCTCCAGACATAGTTTAAAGGGACAGTGTGTAGGATTTGGCAGCATCTAGTTGTGTGGTTACAGGCTGCAACCAACTGAGTACCCCTCCGCTCACGCCTCCCTTTCCAAGACTGCGGTAACATGAGCCGTCGAGTGCAAATGCCTTGGTAACGCCGTTCACCTCGTTCAGAGGCCATCTTTACCATAATAACACTACTGTAGGAGCTACGGAAGTCAGACGGTGGCTGGCGGTACCACGGTTTTGCACTTCTGCTAATAGATCCCCCGAAATCCTACACACTGTTCCTTTAATTGCACTGTATCAGTGTTTGAGCTGTCACTGAAATAATATTTTAAGCTGAAAGACATTTCTGTTAACGTGCCAGAGATAGTTGAAGTGTGTGCACTGTATATAATAATAATAAAGATATACAATATATACGAGAATGTGAGTGGGAAAAAAACAGTTACTTTTAATGCTGAGCATCTCAAAGAATGATCACACTATTCCTATAAAATGAAATTGTTTTGGCTGGAATCAAGTGTTTGATATATGAGTAGGTGACAAAGAGAAAGGGGAGATGAGGGGTTTACCTTTCATTTTGGCAAGAGTTAATATATTGACAACCTTTACTTTGGCCAAAATGAAAGGTATGACTTTCATTCCTGCTCCCTCCTCGTCACCTCCTCATATATCAAACACCTGAGGGGTCTCATTTGTCTGTCCATGTGAGAGAACCGGTGGAACAGGCTGACATCAATGAGAGGGGATAGAGTAAGTAGGTGAAATCAGCAGCTCACCTGACCACAGCCCGTTGAGAGAAGACAGAACGAGGGTGTAATTTTATGAAAAGACTTTAACTTTCACAGCTCTGACATCCAAGACAGTGACAGACTGAGAATAAGCTTTGAAGAAATCCTTGAATTTATAGTGAAATATGGCAAAATGTGGGTGAGGCCGCAGCCAAAGTGGCATACAGTGTTTGTTTTGTTCCACAAATGACTGAGCATTTTTTTTTTGCCTGTATCACCTGAGTTCATCTAGCAACGCAGGTGTGTTGGAGGAGGGCACAGGAGGGCGTTTGGCAGCTCCACAGACAGTGAGCTCAGTTTGAAGATCTCCAACTTCACAGAGACATCATGCGCTCTCTTCTTCCTCTCCTCTACCTGCTCTCGGTCTGGACAGCAGGAGCGGGGGCGTCTGACCCAAACTTGCCCTTCATGGACTACATAGACAATAACCATTTGGTCTGCCTGAAATGGGGCTTTGATAACCTGCAAGGAAACATTACACTCAAGTTCATCGTCAACACAACAGGCTGGGTGGGCTTTGGCTTCAGTCCGAACGGAGGAATGGCTGGAGCAGACATCCTCATGGGGGGAGTTGGACCCAATGGAGCCTACTTCTCAGTGAGTCATCACCAGATATTAACAACTGCATGTTTCGTTTTACGTTTCCTCCATACTTGGATACCTTTAAATATTACAGGCATTTATTTTTTCCAGGTTCAACAACAAATATAACCCAAAGTCGTGAATTTTTGGTCCCTTAGGATCGTCATGCCACAGGGAACTCCATGCCAGTGGTGGACGTCCAGCAGAGCTACACTCTCCTCTCTCTGATTGAGAGTGAAGGTCAAACCATCATGACCGTTCAGAGGCCCATTAAGGCATGTGATGACAAAGACTTCGACATCACTGTAAGACATTCACATATTTTCTCTCCTAACTTCTTACAGCTAAGGGCGATAATGATGAAGACCTAAACAAAAGCTAAAGCTTAACAGCCTCATCCTGCATTGGAAAAGTACAAAGTTAAAACAAACAAAGAGCTAATAGAACAATGGCCAAGCGTCAGAGGGAAGAAAACACTGAATAAGCCTATTAAGTACGTATGATTGTTAAAAAAAAATACATAATACAGACAGATAATTGTATTAAAAGTAAAATAATAATGCAATTTTCATTCAAATGTTACAAATTCATACAAATTTCTTGTTTTACACAAAATTCCTTCAGTTATTGCGTTCACTTTTGGGGTTAATTGTACAGTTTATCAGTTGTTCTGTATTGTTGTTATTATGAATTGAATACAATATGAAATATCCATGTTGCACTTAGTCAGGGGTCGTCAGTTTACTCAATGATAGAAAAGGGGTCCCTTGAGAAAAAAGGTTGGGAATTACTTTTTTACAGTATATATTCTGCATGTGCGATATTATATGTAAAGCTGGTGAGCACCTGCAGCGATGTTGCATTCGTATAATATCAATTCCAGTTACCATTGGTGCAAAAAAATGCTTGAGAAATACAGTGATTTTTCAATGACTTGCTTTTAAGCATCTTTTATTTCTTCCGGTCAAGTTTCATTGCAAAATCACACTGAATATGTGACGAGATTGGAAATGTCCTTGCCATATGATGTCAGAAAAATGTCAGACTGGTTGAAACTTTATACAGTACAAAATAATTGATTAAATGTCTTATTAATAACATTTTTATGTAGATGAATATTTAAAAAAATAAATAAATACATCCACAGAGCTTTTAGAAAGTTGGAGAATAAAAGTACATCTTTTCCTGAAAAAAATTAATATGACTGTGAATTAATCAATTTAAAAATGTTGGCAGGTCCAAAATTAAT
This sequence comes from Sebastiscus tertius, assembly GCA_916701665.1. Lineage (NCBI taxonomy): Eukaryota > Metazoa > Chordata > Actinopteri > Perciformes > Sebastidae > Sebastiscus > Sebastiscus tertius. The sequence goes on along the minus strand of CAKAOH010012238.1, from coordinate 6,788 downwards.
GTTTTGTTTTTCTCTGTGGAAGATATCTGATGTTTATTGGCCAATAGTAAAACAACGTTTTTATCATGCGTTATCTCTTGGTCGTCAGTTAGTGTGGAAAAAATGAATAAATGGCTGAGATTGACGGTAAGTGCCTGGCAACCACTTGTTGTGAAGTAAATGCAATGGAACGGGGGAAGGAGAATCAGTGTTGTCAATAGCACCTTTAATAAATGATATGTCTTGTAAGGGTGGTTGGTTACCCCCTCTCGGAGGCTGCCGTTTCCATGGGAACAACATGATGCCTACAGGGCAACATCCCTCCTCAACTCATTAGACCTCACTTAACCTACACTTTGTTTGTTGTTTTACACCATGGAGCTTTAACCTGAATCAACTTTTCCCATTTTCTCCACCATTGTGGCTCATTATTTGTAATACTAGAGTCCTTTGTATTGCTGATATTCTATGTAAAGCTCAAGTTTCCTGATTGTACCCAAGTAAACTTCTTTTGTGAATGTTCTTCAATACCATGCATTGAATTGGGTGTTTTCAGATATGAAGACAATGGCAACAAAAGAAAGCGGCACACAAGATTCTGCTTTGCATTGAACACATGGAATGCTATAGAAGAACACCTATAGAACACCTTTGCTGTATGAAGTCAGAACATTAAACCGTCTGTGTTTATCACTTCAATTTTAAAAAAATAAGTAGTTTCTTTAAGGTAAATAGAGACTTGATTTCTCAGTTTTGAGAACACAGGAACACGCCTCATCCCTCGTCCCCCGATGAAAGCCTTCTCATTTTGCCACTTTTGTATTGTATCATATTCGTTGATTAAAATCTGCATCTATTTTATAGGTCAAGCCTGTTAAAATTATCTACGCCTACGGAGAAAAAGATGAGTACGGCTACCACGGGGCCCGTAGAGGCACCAAGGAACTCAACCTGCTGAACTACATGCCCAGGACGGCCTCAACCAACACCAACTATCTCAGCGCCACGGTGGACAATGTAGGAATCATTGAAAACTGTTGTGACAATGATAGACAAGGCATGTTTATGGGAATTTGAATAGCTCACTTATCATTATCTAACGGGAGAGCTGGAATACATTATGGTCAGTGGTGGAATGTAACTAAGTACATTTACTCAAGTGCTGTACTTAAGCACAACTACATCTCAGAGGCAAATATTTTACTTTTTACTTATACTTATTTGACAGTATTAGTTACTAGTTACTATTAGTTACTTTGCAGATTCGGATTCTTAATACACCTTATAAACCAACTAATAAATCATGATATATATAAAGTAATTATTAAATATGTGAGGTAGCTCCAGAGACAAAGGCGAATTGTGTTTTGTTTAAATTCATCTTTTATTTTTGCAGATCACTATCCCTCAAAATCAAACCTACTACCACTGCAAGGTCATGAAGTTTCCAAACTTAGATCCAAACACAACATATCATGTATATCAGGTAATCATCCTTTCTTCATGTTATTGTCATCACTCATCTGTCACCATTATTCAAAATAAGCAATTTAATGCTGTTCTTTACATGAGATGTTGGATTTACACACCATATACTGCTGGGGTTTCAAATGCAAAACAAGTCTGACAACAATGACAATAATTATTTGTATTAGTTAGTGTCATTTATTAATTCCTAGCTGAAAAATGAAGTACAAGCATCATGATTTTCATACTTATTTCTACCTTCATTCACCATTTTTCAAACCTTCTATACCAAATCTATCCTATACTTTTCCTCAGTTTGAACCAGTGATCGAGCACGTTGACATTGTGCACCACATGCTGCTCTACAGCTGCCCCTCTTTCGTGACGATGCCGTACAACGGGCAGTGCTACACGGGCAACCAAGGGGACCACTGCTACGGGGTGGTGGCTGCATGGGGAGTGGGAGGAGGGGTGAGGGAGAATCAAGTGTCTATCTCTGAATGCTTGGATCCATTTTGTTGTTGTGTTGTGTTCTCCTGTGTATATCCATGTCAGTGTTGTGCTTTGTGCAAGCTGATCCACACTTTATTCCTGTTACCTCAGGTGTTTGAGCTTCCAGAAAATGTGGGTATTCCTTTTGGAGGTGCGAACAGTGAAACATTCTATAGGCTGGAAATCCACTACAATAACATAAACAAGGAAAAAGGTAAATACTGCAGTTCCTTTTTCACACTGTCTATATATATATATATATATATATATATATATATATATATATCCTATTCCTGAATTGTGATATTACAAAGTACACATATAATATTGGTTACAGATTAGACATGTATTGATTCTATGACAGATTGAATGGCTCAAAATGCTGAAATATCCTGAGTTTTAGTTCTTAGTATGGGTCAAGTTACCAGGATTTTTGGCAATAGCATCTCTCCATTAAATTCTCCCTGCCTTCACTCCTTGTAAGCGTCAAACCTCCAGTTTATGATGCAGAATTTCTCTTATTATTTCAATCTTTTATTTATATATATATATATATATATATATGTGTGTGTGTGTGTGTGTGTATTATTACATTTTTGCAGCAGTTACAGGGCATTACAAACAGCAATAACCCCAGCCAACCCTGTTCCACAACCTGTGAAAACACAATGGTGAAAGTAATTCAGTAAAAAATTCAAAATAAATGAATAGGTATAAAATAAAATAATAAATAAAACATATAAGTCCCATGTGTCAGAAGCCCCATTTGCTGGCAGAGGTAGTGAGACAGTGAGCCCTGAGTGTTGCCATATGCACGAAACTCTACATATTACGAATGACAAAACAGTCACTCATACAATAATAAACAGACCCACTACAAATTATGAGGACAACAAGACATAGAAATGAAGCAGAAACATTGAATAAAACAAATAGGTGAGTAAATAAATTAAATTAAAGGGCACCTATTATGCTAATTTTGAGGTTCATACTTGTATTTTGGGTTTCTACTAGAACATGTTTACGTGCGTTAATGTAAAAAAAAAAAAACACTTATATTTTTCTCATAGTGGCTGTGCTGCAGCACCTCTTTTCGCCCTCTGTCTGAAACGCTCTGTTTGAGCTCATGACCCCCCTCCCCTCCAAAAAGCCCAGTCTGTTCTGATTGGTCAGCTTGCCCACTCTGTTGTGATTGGTCAACTGGACCAAACTCTTCGGACTCCGCTCTAGCTCAGCTCTAGCTAGCTTTGTTTGAGGGCGCCAAACTACCCGCTATAGGCAGTTATTATGGAAATGTGTTACTTGGTGACATCACCACGCTACGGAAGAAAAGTGGCTTCAAGTGAGGTGTTCATCACATGACCAAGATGCAACATTTTTGAACACATGTCTCTTTCTGTTTAGGTCGGACAGACAGCTCAGGACTGCGGCTGCACTATACAGCCCAACTCCGGAAGTATAATGCGGGCATCCTGAACACAGGTGTGTCGCCAACTGCAAAATACGACATCCCTCCGAAAGCCACTCAATTCCATACCTACGGCGTGTGCAATACCTCTCTCTTCTCACAGGTCTGTAGTAGTTCAGTATGGATTAACTTATTATAATAACTTAGACAAGTAGTTAATAGTTGTTTTTCTCGTTGCTTATGACTCTGGTCCTGATCGTGTTTACTGTCCACCCCTAGCTTGTGAATCCTGTGCCTGAACTGCAAGTGTTTGGTGTGATGCTGCACACTCACTTGGCTGGGAGGAAAGTCAGAGTTGCCCAATACAGGTAAGAAAGAGAGATTGGGGCTTTGCTTTATGTCAGTCAGTATCGAAGCTGAAGAATTAAAACTGACTTGGTTTTGGAAAAACACAGTAACAAATTTTTGGTAGCAGTAAATTCAAAGTCATCATCGGATTTCGATGGGCAAGCGAACAAGAAAGAAGAAGATTAAACCTGCAATAGGCAAAATGTTTTTGGCATCATTGCGCAAAAATTACAGAATAACCTTTCAGCATATTGTAATTCAAGTGTTCTCAGAGAAAACTAGACTTCTGCACCTCCTCATGGCTCTGTTTTCAGGCTTTAAAAAATCTAGCCCGTGACGGGAAACTTTGGCCAATCACAGGTCATTTCAAAGATAGAGCGTTCCTATTGGCTGTGCTCCGGCTGGTGGGCGGTGCTTGGTATTTCCTCAACTGATCTCAACATGGCTGCCGGGCCACAAACTTTCTCATTTTACAGCTAAACAGTACACTACAAGATGATTCTAAAAAACATTTGAGGCGAGAAATAGACATTACAGTAACAGAATATTGATTCATATTTGATCAGCGTTGCCGAGTTTGACCGTTTGATCAGAGTTTGCAAGTGATTGACAGCAGCTCAGAGACGGCAAGGCTCCAGCTCGGCTTTGATTGGTTGTTTTCCTCCGGTCTGTGAAATCTTACTGTGGGAGCATCGGAGGACACAGAGGCACATGATTTTTTTCAGATTACCTGTCTCATGCACTACTGTCAGGATATAGTGACGTTTCCAAAAACATATTTGTATTCATCATATTTGCTGCATTTCAACCAACTGCACCTTTAAATAATGAGTTTAAGGTAATTGTGTTTTGGGATAAAATCCAGTTTTGATACCGATTATGCATTGTAGCATTGTTTTCTTGTAAACATAGTCTTATTTCATACGTCTTGGTCTCTGTAGAAATGGAAGGCAGATACAATTCGTGGCCGTGGATGAGAACTACGACTTCGGGCTACAGCAGGGTACCATTTTGGGAAAAATCAAGACCATAAAGCCAGTAAGTCTCTATTGTCTCCATGCCCAGATATTATGCCCATATGTTACAACTTTATATTATTAACAATGTTCCATAATTTATCAAGCCATATTACTTGTCTCCCATTACAGGGTGATGAGATTGCAGTGGAGTGCACCTACAGTACTACCAATCGCACCAAGGTCACTCGGGTGGGTAAATACTGTATGACCTCGTGTCATTGTACAATGTGCTTTAAATGAAATCAGTCTTGTCCAAGACCTGGCTTTCATATTTCCATGGCATCATACACTATGTTCTAAATCCATACACATGTATAAAGAGAATCTTGTGTCTTTATTGCCTGCCATGCTTCACATTTTCCTCCTTCAGATGGGGTTAGCAACTACTGATGAGATGTGCCTGGCCTTCCTCCTCTACTACCCTGCAATGAAGATCACCACATGCCACAGCCTCCCAACTGCAATGAACACAAGTTACCTGTAAGACCCTATGCAGTCCTTCACATAATTTGTGAATTAATTTAATTTGTGAAGTAATTTCTGCTGAGACTGCACCAGTGCTGGCACATATTTTCTTCAAGCAGATGTATCTTGATGCTCTTTTGAAGTAGCTCTATTTCTGACAGCATGTCTGAAGACACCACAACTTCAAACCAGGATAAAATTGCTGAGCTGGAGAGTTACATAAAGAACCATAAACACATTCAGTATGCCGGTAATGAAGTAAGTGACAGTCTGAACGGTTTGTTTAGTTGAGGATTTTTTAGTTTTTAAAGCTGTGTAGTCCCCTTTAGTCTCTCATTTCTATATCATCTTTTTGTTTTTCACAGGTCAAGTACGTATTTAACACAAATGGCACTGTCAGGGAGATGATGAAGACACCTACTGTCACTTGTCATGCTCCGGGCGCGGTGACCAGCGGCACTTCCTGGATTGTGAACCCAGCAGGAATCATACTTCTGCTACTCTCGATTGCAATAATGTAACGTGGTTGACAACAGATCCAAACCACTGCAATCCTGATAATGGAAGGCACAGTTGATAAAATCTCTATTGTATCCAACTGGGGTATATTCAACTTTACAGGACAGGCTCTATATTTTCATAACATAGCTTTTCTCTTTGGTATTGATTATTAATCACAGATGAGGTGTCACATTATTAGCAATTGTCATTGATTTACATATTGGGATTTACATTCCTGTCTTACTTTAAAGGGACCGTGTGTAGCATTTAGGGGGATCTATTCGCAGAAATGGAATATAAGTATAGTATAGTATAGTATAATATTAATAAGTATGTTTTCTTTAGTGTGTAATCACCTAAAACTAAGAATTGTTGTGTTTTCGTTACCTTAGAATGAGCCCTTTATGTCTACATACGAAGCAGGTCCGCTTCACAAACCCGGCCGCCATGTTTCGACAGTAGCCCAGAACGGACGAACCAAACGCTGGCTCTAGATAAAGGGCCATTCACGTTTTCACATTTTGTTTTACATACTGCACCTTTAAATTCTGTTTCATAAAAGCACAAATATTTGGCCATATCAGACAAAGACAAATCAGTTAACTACACACTCAATTTATACAGTTTTCAGGTAAGGTTTGACCATACATGATCAAATTTATACCTTAAGACCTACAGTATAGCATACCCTGAAACTAAACTATATATACATGTATATAGTTTAGTATCATCATCATCCATTGAGGAATCCATTGGTACCAACATAAGGAGGCTAAATAACGCTCCAAACTGGCGCTAAAGTTTGGCAAGGAAAAACTGTCATGGCCATTTTCAAAGGGATCCCTTGACCTCTGACCTCAAGATATGTGAATGAAAATGGATTCTATGGATACCCACGAGTCTCCCCTTTACAGACATGCCCACTTTATGATAATCACATGCAGTTTGGAGCAAGTCATAGTCAAGTCAGCACACTGACACACTGACAGCGGTTGTTGCCTGTTGGGCTGCAGTTTGCCATGTTATGATTTGAGCATATTTTTATGCTAAATGCAGTACCTGTGAGGGTTTCTGGACAATATTTGTTATTGTTTTGTGTTATTAATTGA
>CAKAOH010012192.1:0-14218 GCA_916701665.1 Sebastiscus tertius | reverse complement strand
TAAAAAAGTTAGTAGTGCAAAGTACAAAAAAATATACCAGATATAAAAATACAAGGAGATGAAGAAAACTGTTAAAACTGAATATAGTGCAGAGTAACAGCTGTGATACACGACTATTAATAAGTGAATATAGTGCAGAAGAGACTGTTAAAATTAGTGTAGTACAGGGTAACTCCAGTAGCTTAGTCTATGAAAGGGCAATTCAATTCAATTCAGACAGAAAGGAAGCAAAAGAGTGAAAATGCTGAATTTGCATCAGAGACTGGTGTGAGACAAGGACAATCAGAAAGTAGTCTTCAGTGATTTTGAGCTCTGTGGTGCCACCTAGCGGTTGTAGCTTGACCTCACAATTAATTTCCTACAATATTAAAGCAGCAGTAGGTAGAACTGGAGCAAATATTTTAAAAAAGGTTTTATAAAACGGTCACTATATCCTGAAAGTAGTGCATGAGACAGGTAATCTGAAAAAAAAGCATGTGCCTGGAGGAGCCTGCCGTCTCTGAGCAGCTGTCAATCACTCACGAACTCTGATCAAGCGGTGAAACTAGGCAGCGCTGATCAAATATGAATCAATATTCTGTTACCGTAATGCCTATTTCTTGCTTCAAATGTTATCAGAAACATCTTGTAGTGTACTGTTTAGCTGTAAAATGAGAAAGTTTGTGACACGTTGAGATCAGTTGAGGAAATACCAAGCACCACCCACCAGCCGGAGCACACTTTCTCATTTTAACTTAACTTAAGTAACTGGTAATGGGTGATACTACAACCTCCTGACCTGTTTTAGGGCTGGGGCACATCCTAACCTATGAGACCTACCAAGTGAGTTTTGATCAGCCGTAGGTTTTTTGAGCGCACAGACCATTGGCCTTTTTTCACATCAGACATTTTGACTTGTGATATAAAAGCACAGGTGTTATTAACAAGATTAACGACAGCTCCACGCCATTCAGGTGTTCCAAGTCCAGAGCTGTGTTAAAGTATTATGCATGCTAAATGCCTGCTAAATTATGGCTAAAAGGAATGTAGCCATAATTCAAGTCAAAATATCTGCTGTAAAAAGGTCTTTACCAGCACCCTGAAACCAAGCCCATTATCCATAACTACTTCTATTATTTACACCTGTGCTTTTTACGTTGTGACATGTCGACATGAAAATATTTTCTGGTTTCTTTACTCCTCTGTGACAGTAAACTCAATATCTTTGAGTTGTGGACAAAACAAGACATTTGAGGATGTCAACTTGGGCTTTGGGAAACACTGATCCACATTTGTCACATTTGTTTTCTGACATTTTATAGACCAAACAACTAATCGATTAATCAAGAAAATAATCAACAGATTATTTGACAATGAAAATAATTGTTAGCTGTGCAGCCCTACGTCTGTGTATGAGAAGTTACACAAGAGATGTCTGAGATACTGTGCTCCTGCACATCTGTGAGTACAAAATATGTTTCTTGCTTTCATTATGTCTTATTTGCCCCAGCCAGTTCTGTCACAACCGTGTCTAAATATTTTCAGATTGATTTGGGCGTACTTTGTTTTGCACCAAAGAATAAAAACCTTAAATTGTTATGATGATCATTAGATAAAATATATTCAACATCTTATCAATAATGTCACATCCATGTAGGCCCAAACTGTGAACGATATTGAGTGAATGAATAGGAAAACAAAAATAAAGGAGGATTAGGGAGAAAGTGAAGACATAATGATTTCTTGGTCAGTAAGTTAGATCTTTGTTTGGAACTGACAATATTACCTGATTATGACTTATCTGTGAAGCATCCATATCCTCATTCATATTGTTTTAGTTTTAGTTTGTAGTCTAGGCCACTAGAATAACACGTTGGGTGTGAATTCTTAAACTTGTAGTCATTTTGTAAGTTAAGACATGTGTGGAAAAACAAATACAAAAGTATCTCATAAATCTATCACTAAAAAATGTCAGCAAACATTATTTGTTCTTCCCTCCTCTCAGACAATCATTTCAACGTATGTAGTAGCATAGTTTGGCACTAGGGGGAGCTAGTACACCACTGATTTCTCATATTACTGTTTGCAGGGCTTAAAAACGGAACAAGTGAGATCTGGGCAATTTAGAAAAATAACAGACAAAGTAAAGAGATGAAAATCATTGCCATAATCTATTTCCAAATACATGGCGCTGTAAAAGGGTTGGCATTGGTAAGTGAAGTGTCTGGCTTTTTTCAAAGGTAATTTCAGGTCTTTGTGGATGGAAAGTTGCACGGAAACATTCAAATAAGAATCCAAACCTCACTAACCAAGGCACACTCAAATGATGTAGGAAGAAAGCATCAGCTGAGGAGTATTTTGCATGTCAAACAAATAGGGAGGCTAAAGCTTTTAGAAAATGCACCATGACAAATCAAGCAAGCAGGCAGTGATTACACAACACATCTCTCAACATAAATAAATCACATCTGAGGTGCATCGGGTTCCTAACAAGTTCATACAAGAAAAAATAACAATAAGGGGATCGTTAACACAATCACTCACACTCGTCATTACACATCAAATTACGTAGGCTGTACAGTGTCATTGCTTTCTACTGTGTGAGCAAGGTAGCAATATGAATCACTCATCCAAAGTCAAGGTGCAGATGTGGACGTGTTGAAATACTGTGAATCCACATTCCTTCTTTGGAAGTAAGGTGATGTAACCTCAGACAGAGAGCATGAAGTGTATAGAACTGTATGATAAGTTGTTCTACTGTTAAACACACACACACACACACACAAAGTGAAGAGATTCGTTATTAGGTGTGGGAGGTGGTGAACATTGTTAACATTCAGTGGAAGGTCGTACATTTGTTTCCACATAACAACCCAGTTCAGCAGGCCCACATTTAAACAAGCCTTCATGACCTTTTGACTACAAAAGTGTAAATGATTAAGGAGTTGGGAGACATGCAGTAAAGTATTCAGATTAACTAGTAGCATCATATCTAATTAGATTAGAAAATTCATTTGTTACCCCGAATAATCTGTTTAAAACTAGAAATTGCTGTACATCTAATAGATTTACTTTATAATTACTACTGTAGAGCAGTTTGCACAAATAGGATATTTGTTCACTGGCACAAACACTGTCCCAAGGCAACCACCAAAGCTCCCACAGCTCTATCCAAAGACAATGAATTAATGATTTACTTTAGTTGACTAGTAGACATGGATCTCACGTTGTCATCGTAACAGCTCCACAACTTCTCTCACAATGACATATAGTCTTGTTTGACTGGTTTTGGTTACGCTTTCTGGGAATCTATGACATATTAGACTGACCTCGTCTTCCTGTGGCTGTTACTGTAATGCAGGTACTGCTGGAAAACACTGCGTCACTGTCTTTCTTCACTTTCCATTGAAAAGCAAAAAAGCTACAGGACTGGTTTGTTTTTTTATGTTCTGGAAAGCTCTGCTGGCTTGGTGGGAATACACTGGCCTTTTTTTACCAAACCTGACAAAACCAAATAATCCAATGGATCTGACGTTATAGTTGCATAACTTCCTTCTCCATATAACAACACACTCACACAAGACTAATTTTCTCTTTCGTCTACCAGTAGTGTTTGGATAATACAGCAACGAAACAAGGAAAGGGAGGAGGAAAAACATAGTCGCAAGTCTTTACATACTGTACTGTTACACCACTGTGAACATGTGCTGAAAATCCTGCAGTGCAAGTTTTAGAAAGATGGTGGGAAGAGATTTTTTCAATGACTAACAATGAGGTATGACACAGACTTCAACATGCGCAGGTAAATGGACGGCAGTCTCTATACTCACAAAAACATGGGGAAAAAAGAGGTGAAAGAAGAGGAAAGAAGCCTCATTTCTCTACCGAACAATTCACATTCCCTGAGGATTTCATTATTTTTCAAGCTAGGAAGGGAACAGATCTAACACCAGCCAGCCACAGGCATTTGCAAATTATTTTTTAACTTTATGCTAGGGCTGTGTATTGGCAAGGGTCTGGTGATACGTATCATGATAAAGGGGATACGATTTAATATATTGCAATACTGTAAGCAAGGCAATATATAAACATTTTTAAAAATCTAATTATAGGAAAACTGTCATAGTAAAAGAACACACCACCATATGCATAAAATCTGAGTAAAAAAAGTTTTTTGTGCAATCAGAACAGCTGGATCTGCAGTTGCATTTATCACAGTCGCTGTAATATCCAACATCATAGCACTACTTTGAGAGGACACATCTCTTTGCAAATGAAATAAAGTTTTGACTGAGTTAATTTTTGCATGTAAACTATTTGTCAAAAATCGATAGTGTTTTTGAGAATCAGTACAGTATCACCAAACATAATATTGTGATACTTGATATATTTAATATTTTCTTACATCCCTACTTTATGCACTTGTCTTTTGACCACCATGCACTCCTAGAAATGTAAAATTGCGCTTTGCAATCTTTTTTTTGTCTTTATTATAAATGAAATAATGTATTGGTTGCAAATTAAAGATAATGTGCTGACATAAATGACAAAGCCATGGAAAGCAATAGATCCCAAGAGAGATCAATGATGGTACTTGACCACAGGGGCGTTTTTTATCGCAAGGACGGAGCCTGTGGATATGTACAACATTTAATTTAACATACTGAAACAGCTGTGGAAATGTATTTTGTCAAATAAATGCTGTGTTATATTTCTGCGTAATAAATAGAGTCCTTTGTCACTCAAGAGAGGTGTACAAAACAAAAGCCTCTCAGGGGGAAGCGAGCCGAGGTAACGACAGCAGGCAAAGAGTGAGAAACTCAGGCCACAATACAGTTTCACATCAATACCTTTCTCCTGCCTGCACTGCTTTCTGCCTCGAGCAAACAGTCACATCATTATCATTCATTCCCTGCTCGCTCTCTCTCTCTCTCTCTCTGTCGATTGTTCTCAAAAATACCCAGGATGGGAAACTAGACTAGAAAGTGCTAGAAAAAGTGAGTTTGTTCTTATAGTGTGAGCTGCTTTGTATTTGTTTGTGATCATTTTGTGAGATAATCCTTTCTGCATATAGGTGAACCACAGTAAGCTGTTTCTTTCCCCCATGTGAGTGTGTGTTTCTGCCTATGTTGGTAGTTTTCGATAGCTGGTTAAGTGCAAATTACTGGCTAATGAGTGCAGCCTCACAGGACAGGCATGACTGCGGCACACAAACAGCCCCTCTGTCCCCAAACACGATCCACATGACACATGACACATGGTCTCCATCCCCTCCAGTAAGCCAACCAGAAAGCCCGCCCTGGGGCCTGGTCCTCTGTTGCCCAACAGACCTAATCCCTGGGTTTACTGCCTCTCATCTCACTAAAGTCACTCTTTTGTAGGGGGCACAACTCATCTGGCCAATGAGGCTCACTGGTCGTGCACATACACACCAACATATCCTTTGTAATCCCTCTCCATTCTTTCTTTTTGTCTCTTTCTCCCACTCTGGGTCTCTCGCTTTCATAAACACACACTGTACAGTATAGACATGGGTAACCACGCGAATACCGGCATTTGTGTGCCCAAACAATCGTCCCCATTCTCTTACTCTCTCATCCTCTCTCTCACCCACTCACACGTCAGGCAGTCACACAAGCGAAGTGATGAAAACATCGCTTTGTTCCTTGGCTATTTTTATCAGGAGTTTGTTTGTAAATGATGAAACAAAGAGAAGCAGAGAACAGCAGATATGCAGGGAAAAAGTATACAAAGTGACATTTAATTCAGTATGTGGCTTTAAGACACACTGAAGACCTCATACAATGAGAATTTAATGACATCTGACTTCTGAAAAGTTAAGACAGACTGCGGCCGTTCTTCACTGTGTGTAGTCGGGTGATAATGGAAATGACAGATGAGGAAGGAAGAAGCTTCTCTCTGTCTGTCAGACTCAGATATAACTGGACTGCACCTCTCTCTGTCACTCTCTTTACTCTGAACATTCCTTCGTTCAAAGCTGCTGTTAATGCTGATCATATAATTAAGTGCTCATTCAGGCTTTGTTTTTCACAGACCGTGAACATAGACTCTGCGAGAACGGTGTGCGTACGTGTGTGTGCGTACGTGTGTGTGCGCATGTGAGTATACGGGCGTGTCAGAAAGTGCGAGACACAGAGTATGAGGGTGAGAGAGTGAAAGAGTTAGAGGAAACTGTGGTTTAACAAGCACATAACTTGTGGCATAGTGCACTCTGAAGGCTCATTTACACTTGAAAAGGCACCTGTTTATCCCGACAGTGCGGCTGTCACAGCCTTGGTTGCCACAGTCATAATTATGAAACTATTGCAAACAGCGCAAGTAAGATAAACCTTATTACTAAGATTATAAAAACATCACTGCGTACAACATACAGTATGTGTGCCTTACATGGCTATTCCCTTACTTTCATGACTCTATTACAGAGCTGAAATGGTTGTTTAACTGAATAGTAAATAAAATAAATCTGCAACTAATTTGATTTTCAAGCAAAAATGCTGAATATTTCATTTGTTTCAGTTTCTTAAAGGTACAGTGTGTAGTATTTGGTGGCATCTAGTGGTGTGTTTGCAGCTCAGTCCTCCCTTTCCAACACTGCGGTAACGTGAGCCACCGAGTGCAAAACTGTGGTAATGCCGTTCGCCTCGCTCAGAGGCCATTCTTAACATAATAACACTACTTTAGGAGCAATGGAAGTCAGATGGCGGCTGGCTGTACCACGGTTTTACACTCTGGCTCACGTTATCGCACTTTCACAAACGTGTCGGAGAACTATGGTGGCCTTCAGGTAACGTAAAAACGAGTGTTTGGTTTGTCCGTTCTGGGCTACTGTAGAAACATGGCAGTGAAGGGGACCCGCTCCCTATGTAGATATGAAGGGCTCACTCTAAGCTATCAAAAACACAATGATTCTTAGTTTCAGGTGATTATACACTAATAAAAACATGGTTATGAATATTATATTCCATTTCTTGCAATAGATCGCCCTAAACCCTACACACTAGACCTTTAATTGTGAGGATTTGCTGCTGAAAAATATTGTAATGAAAACATTTTTGACTAACATACAGATGTTACAGTGATTTGCAGAACCAAGGCATTTATGATGCTCAGTCACTGCTGCTTTCTGGGGACAGTTTGTCCGAAAAAATCCACCAAATTTAATCCCACAGCAGAAATGCATACTCAGTAATACCAATGCTGTTAGGAGGATATGCTACTTTCCATACTGGTGTAACATTTAAGTCTTTGAAGGAGAAATTTGGGTCAGTCATATGACTTTTTCTATCAGGGTAATTATAGCTTCCGCTCTTCTACCTCTGCTAAATGGACCAATCGAACTGTGGAAACTGGCTATTGTCTATGTGCCAATCTGTCTGTACCACACAATAGACAAGAGTAGGAGGATAAGAGAAGACTCTGCTAAAATGTCTGATATGTTCTGTTACTCTACCCCATTCATCTCTCCATCTCCATCTCATTCCCTTCCTTGTATCCTTCTTACCTTTATTGCTGATGTCACTCCACTTTTTCCTTTCTGTCACGATCATCTCCTTTCCATGTCTTCCTTCCTGTTTTCCATCCTTGCGTGCATTTGTGTGTTATAGAGAGTTTCTGTAGAAATTAAGGGACAAAAGAACAGTGAGTTATCAGGCAAAAACTGGTCAATAATGACAACAGTGAAAGGATGTGCCTTAAATAGTAAAGTTGGAGAGGGGTGGTGGGATGAATGAAGGAATGATAGAGAGAATAAAGTAATCAGCCTGTTCTCATTCCTAGGGCGTCAAATACCAACGCTTTGTCAAGGCCGTTAACTTTCGATACCGCCACACAAGACACCTTTAGCACCAGTATGAGATGCACCAGGCTTTCCATTAACTACAATGTAAACCCATCTGCGGCAACAGTAAACGCTCAGGGAAAGTGTTGTGGTGATGTATTATAAAGAGCTAAAGAGACACACAGGGTGGGCAAGATGGGAGGTGGATGGGTCCAACAACACAAGGCTTTCATCCTGTTTCGTTTCACTTTCACTTTACCATCAGCTGTTTGTTCGTGTCCTGTGTTCACAACATGACGTCACATTTGCACTGTAAATAAAAAAAGTAATTTTAAGCCAAAAGTGGTTTTGTTGCCTAAACTTAAGCAAGTGTTTGTGTTTGATTCACAACATTAAGAATGTGTTTACTGCGACCAAAAACTGACGCTGAGGGGTCGTCAAGCACGTGTTTAGTGCGACGGAAAAAGTGACACCGTGGGGTCTGACAAAGTGTCAGTATGTGACGAGTTGAGATGAGAACGTGTTGAAGTAATTGCTTAGAGAAAAGGAGACGGAGGGTAGGACGATATGCCCTACAAATTAATGTATTATGCAATAAATACACCATGTCTTTCTCACTCTGGTTGACGATCGCTTTGTCTCTCCTTTTTGCGTAAACCAACGCACCTACATATACTGTAGGCAGCCCCTCTCATTCACACACACAAGATACAAAACAAGAACACATGTACACTAGAATATTATGAGAAAGCAGACTTTATCTCTTCCCATACAAGCCTTTTCCCAAAACATTTCCCTGACCTTATCCCACTGATGGAACTTCTACCATAATCACAGTGGATTTTCTGACAATGAAGTCTTTCTCAGCCCACTAAGTCTTCTCCTGACAGAAGGGAGCTGTGTGTGTATCAGGCGTACTGTGTTTGTGCATACACATTTATCAGTTTGCATGTAGGAGAACATAATGTCTCCAAACTGCCACCCCCACAAGGAAGCAGCAGTCAAAAAATAGACGCGTTTCATCAGTAAGTCTCACTTCCCATGGCCTTGGGGAAGCTGACTTGTGGATGTTTATCTTACATAAAAGAAAATGCTTAGTCTGCATGTTGGAAAATACAGGCTTTTTACACTTGAACAGAAATGTAATAAACAAGCTGCAGCATGGAACAAATTATGACATTAATTAGTTCAATGTTTAACAAAATGTATTTTAACTTGGCTTGTGTTGAGCAAAGTCAGAAAGTGCTCCATTATGTGTGCTCTCTTCCTCTAGTTAGCATGTGAGTCCCACCACATATCGTCCTACAGCCTCTGCACAGAATTGTTGCTCTGTGCAAAGTAAAATGCATAGGCCTATGTTCTCCAATTTAGTGTCTGCCATTTTGGGCCGTGAATGTATATAGAGAACAATTTGGACATAAATAAAATGTGACTAACACTTGTGTTAAAGGTCAACTTTGACTTGTGTTTTAAAAGTAGCTTGCCTGCTTGTAATTTTCCTCAAGGAAACCATTAACTAGTGTGCTAGTTAAAGATTGCTGCTCTGGTCCGTTCTGGCAACTGTGTCAGAAAAATCCATAAAGTTAATAGAACACCAGTAGCCTATGGGGCCTTAATAAATCTATCTAATCTTTGCACTTAAACAGTTTAATATTAACATGTTCCTAGCAACGGTGTCACCTTGTTTAACCTACATCTGACAGGGAAGTATCTAAATGCATCTGCAGCAGTGTAGCTAAAAGTCCTTGTGGGGAGGCAGAACATTTTATTTTATTATTTAAATGAGTTTAATTTATCTAAATCAATGTAAAAATATGTATATATATAAAATATAACATTCATTTAGATTTTTTTTTTCTTTCATTTCTGGTATCTGGTGTTATAATGTGTGCCGGAGCAATTCAAGAGAAATGGACACAAATGCATCAGTTTCTAGGAGAAAAATGCACAAAACAAAACAAAAAAGCACTCACAATAATAATTCTCATTCACACACAGACACAGAAACACACACTGTAGAAGCATGCTTAAACACTTAAACAAAACAATGCAATTCATTTCATTCTCATTGTGCAATATATTTTTTTCAACTTGTGCAATTTTTTAATAGTCTGTTTATTGTCAATTCTGTATATACTGCTCCTATTTTTATACTTCCTTCTATTTAAATGGTTCATATTTTGTTACACTTTGTATAGCTCTTTATTTTTACTGTGTTAGCTGATGCTTCTTGTTTTTTGCACTATTCCCTTTGCTGCTGTACACTGCAAATGTCCCCACTGCGGGACTAATAAAGGAATATCGTATCTTATCTCATCTCAATTGCACATGTTGTACAAAATTTAGCAAATGTAGTAAATAAATAGCACAACATACTGTATTTGCAAGACAAATTTATGTTCCAACCCTGTCTACCTCAATGGTACCACAGAAACTCATGTGTGGGTTTCAAGTTACTAACATACTTCACCATGGTAACACTGTGACATAGGCTAGAGAGCAGATTTATATGCAGGGGGAGAGGCGGATCAACAAGGTCACTGCAGGTTTTCCTAATCAGACTGGGTGCTGCTGTGCGTATGTTTACTGTAATGCGGGTATGCAGGTCGGTGTGACAGATTGAACGCTTCACACCCTATTGAAGCAGGTGACCTATATCTCTTGTTTTGATGTCACTTTTCTAAATGAAGAAATTCTGATGAAATCTAATCATTACTGAAATAGTACAAAGAGCTGACAACACAGTGCTCCAATAATAACATCCCTACAGTGATGCCAGCGTATCTAGCATATTCCCATCCATGTACTGTAGAGATGCGGTACTATATCATCTCAGTGACCTTGGTCATATGTGAAAGGAAAGGATTTATTTCTGAACTGGCGGAGCGTGCATGTGCCCGATAGGCTGCAAGGCATGTGACAGGAGGAGCACTGAAAAGTATAGAAAGAACATCTATCTATCATGCATGTTTACATTTTATTTATGTTCTCATCTCTTCTATGACACATTTATATGCTCATGTCATTAATGTGCCACTTATGAACAATTTCAATAAACTTACCTCTCTGACTTTACATTAGTGTCATTACGACCTCCATTAATCTTTCCATCCCAATGATCTCACCACCCTCCCTTTGTCTTTCTCTCTTTCCTCTCACCTTCTTACCACACGCACACACCCAACCACCCACACACACTCTTTCTAGGAAGGAATTTTGTTCAACTAGTAGTTACTGCGCTGTACTTCCTGTTGATACTTTGTTTCTTCCTGGTCCAACTGTGGTTTATGTAATCTCATCGTTTTCTGATTTACAATAACTTATCACTGAATTTGCTGTCCAATACTGTTTTCACAGTTTCACAAATGCTTCCGGTAAAACTTAAATCAGTCCAGGGCCGGCTTAAAGCATAGGTGCCATAGGCTTAAGGCACCTTAAAAAAATAAATAAATAAATACATAAATAAATAAATAAATAAATAAATAGATAAATAGATAAATACATAGATAAATAAATAAATAAATAAATAAATGTGATGGGTGGCTACAAATCTGAATTTCACCTAGTGCACCACAAAGGGCTAGAGCCGGCCATGAATCAGTCAGTCATCTGTCTCCAACATTTATTGGAAGTGTGTTTAGCCCACGTCATTAGCTGTGCATCTATAGTGAGGGCAAAAGGCAGATTCATCAAATATTCATTGAGTGAGGAAATTGACAGCAGAGGTTTCTCAAACTAAATGCGTCTTTTGTGAGCTTTGGATCAAATCCAACCAGAAATGTGTCTATTCCATATAATTTCCATGAATTCACGCTTTGTGTATAAACAACGTTGAGTTGATTGGCGCTAACGCCTCTCTTAAAGATACAGGGTGTAGGATTCGACATCTAGTGGTGTGGTTGCAGATTGCAACCAACTGAGTACTCCTCCACTCACTCCTCCCTTTCAAAGACTGCGGTAACGTGAGCCACCGAGTGCAAAACCGGGGAAACACCGTTCGCCTTGCTCAAAGGCCATCCTTAACATAATAACACTACTTTTGGAGCAACGGAAGTCAGACAGCGGCTGGCAGTATCACGCTTTTACATTCTGCATGTTGGAGAACTACGGTGAAAAGGCTCTAGAGCCTTTCATGTTTTTACGTTACCTGAAGGTCCGATCCCTTTTACCCTGAATGTAAAGGAAAAACAAATACGATGTATTATCAAGAAAGTGATGGCATCCCTGACTTAGAGAACATAATAGTTCCAGTTGACCTCAACTCAAAAACTGTGACCTGTCTTCAGCCTGCACAGTGAGGACTGTTTGTCTCTCTTCACTCTATTTAACATGAAAACAGCTTGTGAGACCTTTAGGAAGGCCAAAGAAAGGTCTGTGTTAATGTGAGTTATTGTTTTTGACCAAAACACAAGATCGTGGTCAAAATATCAACACTGCTCTTGAATGCTGGAATGTGACATTGAGGAAGAATACAAGATAGACGTGGAACGGAGCCACAATACGGGACTATTTTTAAAAAGAAGACTCTCCGTCTGAGGCGGTTGCATTATTAATGCATCTACAAAAAAAATCTTCTTAAGAAGCACCTCACGTTGCTGTCTGGCCGCTGCAATTTATCCACTGTCCTCTTTCTGATTGCTTTGAAGAAAAAAATACTTTGCTTAGCTCGCTTTAGCTCTAATTATATTTACTTGTTCCTTTTATTCTGTTTAATGCTCACAATCAGAAAATGTTCATACTTGCATGCTACTTATAATGTCAGCTGAGTCTTTCAGGGATTGATAGTCCAATTACTACTTTTTGATATGCAGATATACCAGACACAGGTAAATTACACATATAAAGTGTATTTTAAGTCGTTTAAAAGGGTACAGCATTGAATCATAAAGCCAAACATGTATCTATATTTTTTAAAACAATAAAAAGTGTATTATTATTATTATTATTATTATTATTATTATTATTATATATTACTGCCTTCTAACTTCACCTTTCCCACAAGCCAGTTTTTGCAATTTTTACAGCCAAAAATACTAAATAATAGAATTACTATGTATTATATAATACATGCAATGTTTATTATATAATGTTGTGCAAATTGCTATATAATTATTCATGAATATGCAATTTTCCTAAGTGCAATGTTATCGTACATTGTTGTGCCATGTTCAATTATGTATTTTCAAAAGCTATATAGAGCGAGACAGCCATGGATTTGTTATGATCCAATTTATAAAGTAAATATTATGGTCTGCTATGGCGGAATATGCCCGCTGACATTTTACAGTTGCTGCCATAACAAAACACATCACAGACAGCAATGATAAAACAGAAGCTGCTGGAAAAACACAATAACACAGAGGATGATGTGAACATTTTCCACAAGATAAGCACATTGTCTCATCAGAATGACCAGAGAGTGCAGACACATGATCAAGGCTACTGTCTCTGTTTCAGTTTGGACTGCTGAATTTAAACAGGAAACATCAATGCCAGTTTTTACCTCTGCAGGTCTCAAACAGAATACTCTCTGTTTACTCGCTCTAGCTGCAATGAGCTCTGAAAGCACACCGTGTGTGTTTTTCTGTACAGTATATGCAAAAGGTAGACAGAGAACTACCACATATCCATCAACATGCATTAGCACTCCAGTCGCTCCACAACAATTAATTCACACTCTCCAGCCTGGAGTGTAAATGTCATGGCCTCTCCTGTTACAGCACTGCTCAACTGACATCATCTGCCTGCTCAGTTTACCCTACATTTACTTTAAAGGAACAGTGTGTAACATTAAGGGGGCAGAAATGGAATATAATATTAAATGAAATGGAATATAATGTTAGTAAGTATGTTTTCTGGGCTCCACGGTTACGGATAATGATTGAATGAAGTATATTTTCTCTATGTATAATCACCTGAAAATAAGAGTTTTTTGTTACCTTACAATGAGCCACATATCTACATACAAAGCAGACTCTACATGTCTCTCTCTATTCCGCCATGTTTCTCTCTCTAGTCCACCATGTTTCTAAAGTCTGAAAAAAAAAGATTTGAAAAATGTCCGAAAAAAAAGTCTGAAAAAAAAGTCTGAAAAAAAGTCTGAAAAAAAAGTCTGAAAAAAAAGTCTGAAAAAAAGTCTGAAAAAAAAGTCTGAAAAAAGTCTGAAAAAAGTCTGATAAAATAGATCTGAAAAATGTCTGAAAAAAAGATCTGAAAAGTGTCTGAAAAAAAGATCTGAAAAAAAAGATCTGAAAAAAGTCTGAAAAAAAAGTCTGAAAAAATGTTTGAAAAAAAAGTCTGAAAAAATGTCCAAAAAAAAGTCTGAAAAAAAGTCTGAAAAAAAAAGATCTGAAAAAAGTCTGAAAAAAAAGATCTGAAAAATGTCTGAAAAAAAAGTCTGAAATAAAGTCTGAAAAAAAAGATCTGAAAAATGTCTGAAAA
>CAKAOH010012175.1:0-23257 GCA_916701665.1 Sebastiscus tertius | reverse complement strand
ATCAATTACTATAATACAATAAATATAATAATGTAACACTAAACACTGAACCTAATCTGCCATTTAAAACTTCAACTGTTAATACTTAATATAATATAATTTTACTTTAATAAAGTTTTCAGTGCAGGACTTTCACTTGTAATTTAGTACATTTTTACAGTAATATTTCTACATTTAATCAAGCAAAGGATCTTTGTATTTCTTTCACCATTGCCTATTTCTAATTTCACTTGCGCTGTTATTCACTTTGGAAAGCGGAATAACAGCGCAAGTGGGCAGCTTCCTTTACTTCTCATCTATCTACAAACATTTTCTTTACCGGAGCTCCATCTCCTGCTGACTGAGATGTAGCTCACATTATTATCTGATTATTATAGATTTTTATACCAGTTTATTGAACTTAACTATTTATATTATCATGTTCATGATCATTATCAGTCAAGGCTTACAGACTACGGAGATGTGAGGTGATGTAATTTATTTAATGGAAAAAATAGAGGTCTATTTGTCAATCTAATATGCCTACATATGTTATGTGGGGATTTTGGACAAACCTACAATTTATAAATAAATACAAATGGCTTTTGTTTTCTGGCTATTAGATGTTATCATATTTATGCTATATATACAAAAAAATTTTTTGTAGTAAGCCCAGTAGTGATAGCAAACATAAAATGACTCATGTGATTATGGACTTGGTAAAGAACAATGAGATAACTAAATATCTAAAAGTATTTAACTTATTCATTATCATTAGGCTATATATAGACACATCCATGAATAAATAGAAAATAACATGAAGCAAGATATTGATCTACTGATGCCTTTTCCTGTAGCTAACGAGAAATGACACATCTCACTTTTTTCTGAGATTCACAACTTAAGAAGCTGACAACAATTTTAATTCAAAGAAGAAAAAAATGTGTGTTTAAATGTTGTTTTCCATCACAAAAGTTGGCCTGTACACATATCAACATTATCATCTCAGTGAATCATCAAAAACTCTTTGACAACAGTTATCACAAGCGGAACATGTTGGGTCAGACTGGCCAACAGCGCCATCTGCTGACCACAACTCTCACTTTCCTGATGAGCCATCCTGAATGTACAGTACTTCTTAGTGCAGTTTTTCTGTTTTCACGTGTACCAAATAAGCAAAATAGTTTTATTTCAGACAGCTTGCTTTTGATAATGTTTGGGCAGAGACATTTTGCCACCAATGCTGAATCAACTTGAGATTGATTTAAACATGCAGATCAGTGTCAGCCACACAAATGACTCGTCATTACAATACATAATAATGGTAAATAATAATCATCAAATGACATAAAAGATGTAAGAGAACATATAATACTGAACAAAACAAACTCTCAAAGTGAAAACAGGAGCAGTTCAGATCAAGATGAATAGTAGGCACATGCGGGTGTGTTTGTTTCTTTATCTTGCAAAGGCTGGAAAAGACAGTCTTCAGCCTTCAAGCGTCAAAACCTCCAAATCTCAGTTTCTAAACAGCACTTCAGGGTCTTTTAAATGAAAATCATTTACAGCATCTATACTGAGGTTAAACAGCATCATCATTGGTTTTCATTCACAACAAAAAGGAATATACTTGCACAAAGAACTGAAGCAAATTGTTAAGGAAGGCCCCACACAGAAAACATCGGATGTGCAGACTGTGATTATCATGTGCATACGAGACGGTCTGTTCTTGTTTTCTTTAAAAATTGTCTTAACACAGTGACTCATTCCCTGACCAGCACCATAAGCATGGGAGAAAAGCATGGTGAACACAGTTCGTGATCCGTTCTCTGCTTTGCTTCGCTTCACGCATGCATTTGCAATGGCACGACAAAAGATGCAGCATCCCCAGATCTTTGGATGGAGACATTATGCAGGTGCTTATGTTGTAAATCACTGAGATCGACAGTCGAGTTCTCGCAAAGTCACTATCAAACATCATCCACGCGCTTCTGTAAATCAGCATCCCATCTTCTGGTGAGTTTTTTCACAGCTCCGTCCATCTTCCTCTTCACAGAGGCTTTTCTTCATCTTTCATCACACACGTCCCCAGGCTCTGCGTCTCCACTATTGTTGATATTGACGGGCTGCCCATCCTTAGACAACGCGCTGGCTTCTTTTGATGCCCTCCTTTTGGTGTCACGAGTGGTTTGCTGTGAAAAGATGTAAGAGTTTTGAATGTCACGTCATTTAAATGTCACCACGCTGGACAGAGAGCGAGTGGGCCACGATGGCCAGCTGAGACCTGAGTCACTGCCCATAAGTGGAAGGTTAAATAAATAAACACACAATGTGGTCTGTTTCTGTGTGGCTGTAAATGTAATTTGTTAGGTCAGAGGAATTGATTTTTCAGATCTTTTTGAAATGTTAAATGAGTTTTGTACAGAACAAAAAACAACTCAGTCCTCAATAATGAATTTAAAACATGCAGTATAAAAGTGCCCATACAGTTTACATTGTATGTAATGTAATGTATGTTTACATTTGTCTATCTCTGTCCATCTGCTATTCAGTATTAAAGCTCATACATCTGCATTTAAAGCAGGTAACAGCATCTGCACACACAGTTTCTTTGTGCATTAGTTCTCACAATAAAACATTAGGCAAACAGATGGTTCGTTTTGCAACTTGCAATTTTTAGGTTGTATTGGGCAACATTGGTACCAACCATGTCATACTAGCTTGTTGCAAAGGAGGCTAAACAACGCTCCAAAGTACGCTAAATTTTAGCAAGGAAAAACTGGCACGGCCATTTTCAAAGGGGTCCCTTGACCTCTGACCTCAAGAAATGTGAATAAAAATGGGTTCTCTGGGTACCCACGAGTCTCCCCTTTACAGACATGCACACTTTATGATAATCACATGCAGTTTTGTGCAAGTCATAGTCAAGTCAGCACTTGCACAGCAATTCTTATGCTAAATGCAGTACCTGTGAGGGTTTCTGGACAGTATTTGTCATTGTTTTGTGTTGTTAATTGATTTCCAATAATAAATATATACATACATTTGCATAAAGCAAGCATATTTGCCCACTCCCATGTTGATAAGAGTATTACAAACTTGACAAATCTGCCTTTAAAGGGGACATATCATGCTCATTTTCAGGTTCATACTTGTATTTTGTGTTTCTCCTAGAACATGTTTACATGCTGTAATATTCAAAAAACACATTATTTTCTTCATACTGTCTGCCTGAATATTCCTGTATTTACCCTCTGTCTGAAACGCTCCGTATTAGTACATTGCGACGGAATTGCAACGGAATTGCGTTGCTAGGCAACAGTTTGTGTACATGTTTACTTCCTGTCAGCTGATGTTATTGACATACACTGCAACAGGAAATAAACTGGGACACATTTAGAACATTTACGTTTAAAACCGTGTAATGGTCTAAATATTGTATATTTGTGACATCACAAATGGACAGAAATCCCAACGCCTTGTTTCAAACGCAAAATTTCTGAATACAGGCTGTGTGTGTGTTTCTCCGTATATTGAGCGTTTTGATAGTTTAACAGTATTTATATAGCGGTTAAACCTGCTTTATATTATAAAAGACATCAAAATCTCACTTTTTACAATATGGGACCTTTAAGGTACATTTTGAAGAGATAAAAAATGTCTGATTAATTTGCGAACTGGACAATCATGTGATTAATCGTGAATAAATATTTTAATTGATTGACTAATAAAATAAAACAAATGTCCACTGCACTTAGTACTGAACACTGGAGTCAGATTCCTGCAGAGCAACCTGTCAAAGGGGGTTTAAAACACTGCATATGAGCAGTAATGTCAGAGGACAGGTACAGTATGCTGAGTCTCACATCCTGTAACGTCACCATACATGTGTGCAAAGACAGAAGCTGGTTGTTGCATGGTGTTCATATTTAGCATGGGGGGGGGGCGTGCTATAGTACCTGCTACCAGTGACACCTACATCACTCAAGGAGCGCCTGGGTCTCCTCTGGTGGTTGGATCCAGTGGATGTGAGGGCCTGCTTCCCACACTGTGTGCCTGTGTTCACCATCCTCTTCTCCCTCAGACTCAGACTGGCCTCCAGAGCTTTACCTGTGGACAACATCAGTTTCAGGTGATCATGTGATTCTGTGACTAGAGTATTATGTCCTCATAGTGTGGCCTATGCATGCATTGAGGGATGCTGCAGTTAAAGACAGATATAATAACACTGAGGTGGGTGGATGCTCTTACTGTTTCCTACTGGTAGAGAGGTCTCTACGTCCGTGTTGGTGAGCCACGTCGATTCCGTCTCTCTGGTCCAGCTCTCATGGTACCTGGGCTCGATGATCGCGTCCGCCCGACTCCCTCCGCAACCCATCGGGGTAAAATCATCCACGGCAGGTGCAGCTGACACGGGCTAAACACGGCGGCTCGGTTTGTGTCCCAACAGCCGCAGCATCCTCTCCCCTTACTGGATCTCTACTGCAGCTCCATCACTGGCTCAGGCTCCATCGTGAGCTGGAGGAGGATGCTGGTTGACGCTGCTCTCTCTCTCTCTCTCTCTCTCTCCACAGACAGACAGCAGCTGACCAGCGTCATCCAGCTGCGTCATCCAGCGGCAGCCACTCTGCACGCTGATTGGCTGAGAGGGATATCAACATCAACATCAGCATCATCATCATCATCATCATCATCATCATGCAAATATTATGCATTCTTACCAATCAAAACCACTCCAATACTTTACTTTAAATCCACTTATTTAGCATAATGTATAAACTGAACAAACATTTTTATAAAATATGTTATAATGTAGCCTATAGCTGTACGCAGCTATAAGATCATTTTAGTGTTTATTAATGTGGGACACAGTATTTGTCAATAATTATAATCAGAATTAAAAAACAAGTCAACAGTGAAAATTTAAGACAAACCACAAGAACAAAATTATAAATTCCTAATATGCTTATATATACACATACGTATACACACACTTGTTTGTCTGCAAAAATTAAATCACAATAAAGTGTTTTTCCGAAGAGATTCAAAAGAAGATACTGATTTTGAAAGTTTGAGTTTCAGCATGTAATAAAGGGGTTTTACAATGCAGTTGTTAATGTTAAGTTGATAATAAATTGATTTTTGGTAAAGATGCTCCAGAGGTGGAGCAGTCTTCCTAATTAATTAAATAAATAATTGAAATTTAAAAAAAAAAAAGCAAATGTGAAGGAGGATGAACACCAGCCAAAGGGATTTTTCATGATTTGGCAGTCCCAAAGTTGTTCATATTAATGACTTGATCCATCCATAAACATTTTCTTAACCATTAACACAGCCATTAGTTACAACTTATCACCCCTTTATAAAGAGAGCCTTATTAGAAATCTGAAAATTAAATTGATTTCCCTCGTAAAACCTTACAAATGACTTCTTTCTTTGTACTTCAAGTCCCACATTCTTACATTATCTTCACCAAATATTAAACTTGTTTGGATCAAATCTGTAGAACAACAGAGAACAAATGTTTGAGCGCAACTCAAAATGTAAAATCTTGAGCAAATATCTGAATCTGTTCTGGTAAACCGTTCCAACAAGTTGGCATTGCTTATAAACTTTATTCTGCAGTTTAAAAGGACAGTGAGCCAAAGTCAAGTATATTTCACATAGAGTATTTATTTTTCACATTTATTTTAAATATATGGTGTAATTTTTCAGTTATACTGACAATACAGTATTTGCACATAGACCTATTATTATATTTCTCAAACTGCTTAATATACAGAAATCATAGGAGCATACAATCAGCAAACGTATTGCTTCTTTATACTGTAAAATGATCCGTCTCAGTGTTTCACAGGATATAGCTTTATTGGGGGGGGGGACGATGGTCAACATCTACTTGTAAACAGACAATCCTTACATGGAGCTAAAAACACGTCACTTTCAAAAAACTGAACAAACAAAAACATCTCCACTGATTTTAGAGGCTTTAAATAAATACTAGATTTAACATACATTTATTTTTCTCCCCACCCTCCCCACATGTGTACAGTTTTTGTTGCTTTTTATAAAGTAGGGAGGACAGGGGGAGGGAAAAACAGCAACAAAAATACAGCATTGTTTATGTCTTTTGATGGGGAATGTCAACCATGTTGGTGCATGTAATGTAAACTGGGGAGCTTTTCACTTTTACAGCATGGTACAAAGAGGAAGCGACAAAAAAAACGGCCCATATTCAACAACTTATTCAGTATGGAGCCAGGAATGTATCGGGGGGCATGAGAGAGGAAAAGAGGAATGAAAACTGGGTGCAAATAAATTAAAGACTGGGGATGTGAACATGAGTCACATGAGAATACTACTGCACAGACTGTGAGATGATGATGGCGATGTGTCTAGACTTTGAAGTCCAGCAGGTTGCAGTCGATCTTGTAGTAAACATAGGGGTAGTACTCTTGCTGGCTCAAGTTCAGTCCTGGGATGTCCATAGAGGCCTGCAGCCACAACAGGTAGACAAAATAATAATTACACACACACGTAATTCTTGTCTGTATCCATATTTCAATACATTTTCTTTTGTTACAGTAAGTTCCCTCGGGAGTTTAATGATACAATTGTTCTGTTTTTCAACTAAATACTGTACGTGGTTTGTCTTAAACATTCATGGCAATTGAGGCAATATGTGTCACACCAAACAGGATGGAGGATTTGATGCACCAGAAGCAATGTAATTACATGGCAACATGTTGAACAGCGTTGATAAAACCCTCTAGGTTCAGTAATGTCTGGTACAAAAAGCATTTTGCATGCCTGAAACGTGAAATAAAATGTTGCATTGGTGGAGAAAACCAATCAAAATCTATTTTCTTTCATTGTTCCAGTCCAGTTAAGAAAAGGTATGTTCCCCTCCTTCTCACTCACACTCAATTAGAGACATTATGTCATGTATAAATCTAGAGAAAATCTGCTATATTACCCAGAGAACAGAGAGTCAATTTTAAAAAGTGTGGCACCGCTTCTTGACATTTTTTGAGAAACCCACGACAGTAATCTCTGAGTAGCTATTTTTATTTTTTAGTATCTTCTTTATTAATTAATTTTTTTGTATCTGTATTTATTTATTTTTATTTTCCTATCCTATCTATTCATTTTCAATTTCCTTTTTTTCTCAACATAATATGGTGTATTTTAGATATTTTCCCTGTATCATTGTCTATCATTTTAACTTTATTTATTCATAATTGATAATATATCTTCTGTGGTTGCTTGTGTGTTTGTTTTTTGTGTGAGCAGATGGATGACGGTTGAGTGTTGTTGAGAAAAACAAAATCCTTTCCCTGTACAGTTACTGTTTTATTTATTATTGACAATCAATAAAAAAGACTTCTGAAGAAAGAAAGAAAAGGTATGTCTGACAGGTCAATGGCAACAAACATGAAGGTTGATTTAGTCCCTCCATCATGAAGTGTTAATCAGATGTAAATCGTAAATGGAGTTGCATTTATATAGTGATTTTCTAGTCTTCTAACCACTCAAAGTGCTTTTTGAGCAATTTGGGGTTAAGTGTCTTTCTCAAGGACACTTTGACATGTGACCGGAGCAGCCGGGGATCAAACCGCAGACCTTTCGACTGGTGGACGACCTGCTCTACCTCTGAGCCACAGCTGCCTCAAGTAAATAGCTCAAACACCCTGAACAACGGATGATCTAAGTCTATCGAAGGTCCCTGCTATCATAAATGTCAAAAAGCTGGACCTGCCTTCCTCTAATAATTTCACTTGTTGCCACTTTGTCTGTCCAAAAACATGTGAAGGAGAGACTCACATCAATGATGGCAGCACTGCTGTCCAGGTGTTTGTACAGGTCGTAGAGCACCTCTCTCAGCTTCTTCATGTTCTTCTTGTTGGGCTGGAGCAGCATGGCCTGGAAGTTCACTGGCAGCCCATATCTACAAAACACAACAAGTGTGGATTCACGGGTGGATGGATCACCAACGTATGGAAAGAGAAGCAGACTGATGAACTTCACTGAGGGTGTTTCATGGAAGCTGCTGGGTCTTTGCTTACCTCAATACCGACTCCACAAACACACGCAGGGCTTTTATGTGAATCCACGCGATGAAGGCTTCGCTGAAATTCACTTTAAGCCATCGTACCAAAGGCCCCTGGGTGGATAGAAACAGTATTTTAATATTTTTTAATAAAGATAAGGTACCTGTCGACTGGCTGAAATGGAGCATTCCCATTTTGGATGTTTTATTAATTACATTTTCGTTATGAATTACCAGTAAGCATGATGAAAGATTTGCATACAGTAAGTTATCACTGGCTTCAGGCTTTCAGTCATTTCTTAAGACAGCTCCATTAACTTCTTCCTTCCCTACTTATAGTCACTTATAGTACTGTTTGTGCAGAAAAATAGCAGCCGTACAAACTGTTTCTTCTTGTCAGTGGACAAACGTGTCATCTCCTCTTTGTCTGCCTTCATCTCCTCCTCATTGTACTGGAAATCACGCACAGTAAACCTAGGTCAGGACACACAGCAGAGAGCTGGCAATCAGCTGTCAGCCAACACACACACACACACAAACACAGGCTCAAGTGCACTCCTGAAAATGGGCTGCATACAAACAGGCAAATGATACATAAACACACACATTGAGATCTCTCAGTGGTGCTAATTGGAGAGATTGTCGAGTGCCGACAAAATTGTGTTTATTATAGAATCTTTTTTTAGAGCATAACAAGCCGGTTCCTGCGTTTACGAATAGGTAGCCTACTTCAATAATGAGGTATCATTACTGCTATTTATCCGTGGTTGATTTCCCAAAATTTCATTCATGTAAAACACAAAAGAGAAACATAATCTGCAAAAAAAAAAATGGCTAAAACTGAAACAGTTCAAGTGAAATGAAATGAGTTTACTTGTTTTCCCTGGCCTTGTGCTTGAAGTCATCTATGGCCTTCCTGAAGAGAGTGACGCTGAACAGACCGCTGTCGTTGTCCTCAAACAGCAGCCTGGAGGAGAGGAGATGACACGTTGACATGAGAGCTGGATACACAAATGTTTGACACATTTCAGCAGGTTTACAAAAGGACATCCTTGAGACAAAAAGAAGCACAGCTTTACCTTATCGGCCTCACTGTTCATTTTGATTTAAAATATTATTAACGGTTATGTTATGCTGCATGGGTAAGTGTCCACATTTTCCTTCCAGGTGACTTCCTTTATGCACTTTGATGCCAACATATTGAATGACCTGGAGGTTCTGCTTGCTGAGCTTGTAATAAATTTATATGCAAGTACATTTACTCAAGTACAGCACTTATTTCCAATTTTGAGGTACTTGTACTTGAAGATTTCCATTTTAAGATACTTCTATCACATTTTATATCTATCTATATCTATCTCAGACAATAAAATAATTAATTTACACTTACATATTTGGACAAACCACTCTTTGTCTATCTACAGATCACGTCTCATCTCTGTTGCGGAGCAATTTATGCTCCTGTAGAGAAGGAGCCTATAAAACTGGATGAGACACAGCTAATATGATAGCTTACTCCAGTTTGGACTCTCCAGTTGTTTCTGTTCCCTTCATCAACACTGTCAAGATGGTTGGGAATTGGTCAACAGCTCAGCTTGCAACTGGTTGGCAAAGATAAACTCAAGCAAACAAATCTGCTGTTTGCGCAGATTCCACTGAAAATGAACTGATTTGATACATATGGTGTCACCAGTTAACCTCTTCTTAGTACCAGTCACAAGGATATGATTCCCTCACTGGCTTCCCACTCACAAACACTTTGGTTGTTGCAATAAACACAAACCAACATCAAGTCTGCATTACCAAAGCACTCGATCTGTCCCAGGTTTGAATGCAGCGGCTGACAACGTAAGTAGAGCTTAGAAACAATCACAGAAAAAATCGCACTTAAAGTAGCAGTAGGCAGTATATTTTTGGCATCATCGGGCAAAAAATTCCATAATAACCTTTCAGCATATTGTAATTCAAGTGTTCTGAGAGATAACTAGACTTCTGCACCTCCTCATGGCTCTGTTTTCAGGCTTTAAAAAATATAGCCCATCACGGGAGACTTTGACCAATCACAGCTCATTTTAGAGAGAGCGTTCCTATTGGCTGTGCTCCTGTCATGTGACCGGAACTTGGTATCCTTCAACAGATTTCACAAACTTTCTCATTTTACAGCTAAACAGTCCACTACAAGATGATTCTGAAAACATTTGAGGCGAGAAATAGGCATTAATGTAACAAAATATTGATTCATATTTGATCAGCGCTGCCTAGTTTGACAGTTTGGTCGGAGTTCGCGAGTGATTGACAGCTGGCTCTCATAGACAGCATATGAACAGCAGACCTCAGATCAACTCTGACTGCTTGTTTTCCTCCGATCTGTGAAATCTTGCAGATGCCGTTAGGAGCACCGGAGGACACAGAGGCACATGATTTTTTTTCAGGTTACCTGTTTCATGTCTCTTTTCTCTTTCCTGTTTCAATCTCGCCTACTTTAGCTTTAAGGAAAACTTGTCCTGCCCCAGCTGCTCTAACATTAGATGTTTCCTGTTTCCAGCTCCCATCGGCAGATCGTGCTCCATGTCTGTTCTGGAAACACAGGTTGCTAGGTTACCACACCACACTGAGCCGTGTCCGTCCAAAAGCCCGAACATAACGCCTCAAATCATCTGGCCTCGTTGGCAAAAGGTCAATTGCTTTCTGCAGGTCAACCACATAATGTTTCCTATTTTAATATGAGTCAGTAGCTTTTCACAGGTCAACCATGAAATGTTTCCGATTCGAATCAGAGTCAAGCACGAAACCTGCTGAAGCAACCAGTTGACAAACTGAGAAAGCAAAGCAAATTGTCTGGTCGGAGACATTTTTTAAGGAAATAATATTATAATATTGTATAATTGTGACTCAAACGGACACAAACTACTTTCAATACATTAAAAATAACTACAATGGGGAAAGTAAAACTGTTATATCTGTCTGTGCAGTATCAGTATGTGTCATACTGCATCACATTAAGGCACAAAGAGTAGGATTTGTCGGTTGTGATTTGTAAACACAGCATTCACAGTTGGCCCCTACGAGGGTCAACA
Organism: Sebastiscus tertius; assembly: GCA_916701665.1. NCBI lineage: Eukaryota > Metazoa > Chordata > Actinopteri > Perciformes > Sebastidae > Sebastiscus > Sebastiscus tertius. Next base: position 12,151 of record CAKAOH010012175.1, on the reverse strand, counting down.
AGGGTTGCGGTGTTCGCCAGCTTGTCTGCTTGGCCTCGCTATATTTGCGTTTTTTGGCGATGTGTCCGCCATTTTCGCAGCTTTTCGCCAAACATAGTAAAATGAAAAGAAATCAGAAAATACAGGCAGAGGGCAGGGTCTATCAGATACAGACACACACTTCTACTGGCTCATGAGTGATGATTAAGAAGGATTATTTTTGTATCAGTCTATACATTTTTTTAGGAAAATCCTATGTGGCTTTAATAAAAAATTCAGATACGTCACAGAGCAAAGCCGTCTTCTTCCTATGGTTCATCATTCATACATTTCTCAAAACTGAATCATCTAGTTCTGCTTACTTTGTGGAGCGTGGCACGACCATTTCTGCCAGGGTTTCATACGTCTTCTGCCATTCAACATAGCCTGTCCTGGTGAGGGTGGAAAGTGAAAGGTAACAGCAATGTATTTTACATTTAAACATTTTAAGTATCATACCAATACTGACGTTCTCGGATAAAAAAAAAAAAATCTGATTTTAATTTTATTTGGAAATGTAAAGTAATGTAATTTGACCATTTCCATGGCTAAAATCTATTGAGTTATGAGGGTGAAGAAGCCTCTGGGACACCACATCATGGGACTGAACTGAAATTCTTTTCACTGGGTGTCTTCTTAAATGAGTGTCAACTACCCCACGTAACTCACATAACACCTTTAAAATGCAAAATAAAAATCTGTTTCTAGACGTTTTTTATGCAGCTGTGGTCATGAGGGAACCACCATCATATCTACCATGGATACAATGACAACCTCCGCATCTTGTATGTACTGATGTAAGTGTACTTACTTTGGGACAACCACCAGCATAGTGATCAGGTACTCTGAGTCCAGGACAAAGTCCTCTTTCTTCACTATGTCAGCCAAACTCCTGGTCAACAAGCTCCCCCTAAAGAACCACACATACAGTTCAGATTGTAAGACAACTTCAATCTTTCTCACAAAGACATACAAATGCAGATGTTCCAAAATACATGATGTGTAGTGCAGAAGTACTGCACACAATTTACCCAAACAATTTTATAAGGTCATTATTACAAAAGATAAAATACAATCTAATCATGTGTGATCAAGCTAAAAAAAGAGCATCAGTATTTAGCTTTGGATATGCTTCTGTAATCAAATTACAGATAACATACAGTATATTATTATCATTATATAACTCACGCATTCTTCCTCTCCAGGTTTTGCAGGTTTCCCTTCAGGTTGTTGTAGGCCGAAGCTCTGGCCTTCAGGTCGTTGTCTATCTGAGTCGCTTGCTAAATAACAAGGAGAAGAGGATGATTACTATGGATTACATTAGTGAGGATCTTTTTCTGCACCAAATATATAATACATAACTAGGGCTGCAACTAACGATCATATTCATTGTTGATTAATCTGTTTTTAGTCTATAAATTGTCAGAAAATGGTGAAAAATGACAATCAGTGTTGCCCAAAGCCTTAGATGACAGATCCACAAATGTCTTGCTTTGTCCACAACTCAAAGATATTCAGTTTACTGTCATAGAGGAGTAAAAAAACCAGAAAATATTCATATTTAACAAGCTGGAATCAGAATATTGACTTTTTTTCTTAAAAAAAAAAGTACTAAAACCAATAAATCTATAGTCAATTAATCAAATTAATTCATAATTAATCAAAATAGCTGCCGATTAATTTAATAGTTGACAGCTAATCAATTAATCGTTTGCAGCTCTATACAGAATAATCTCTATTGGATCACAGGAGTGGGCAAAATCAGTCTAATCAGTCTATATGTGATTGTTTATGTTGCTGTTTGTGTTACCAGCTATGTTTGTTCTTTCTTGTAAAAGTGACCAAATAATAATAAAAATAATAGTGATAAAATAAAAAATAGGTATATACAAATGCACAACAGTTAGCATAATAATCAAATATTGTATAAATGAGCAGATTTGTACCTTGGAGATGATCTCAGAGATGTTTTTCAGCGACTGTTTGATTGGATACTTCGCCATGTCCCACTGGAATCTGGTGATATATGTGACCAGGTCGACTAGAGAGTAAAAACAGATTAAAGTCATCAGCATTCATCACCTTCACTTCCACAGGTTTTGTGTAATTGTAAATCTGAACACACAGTAACCTATCGTGTCTTTCTCTGAAGTCTAATAAACGACATCACGCTGGCTTTTGCTTTCTACCACCTCCTTCAACTTATGTCTTACATCAGTGAGATGAATCAGTCAACAGCGATTACCTCCATTAGCGAGCAGGTTCTCCTGGACTTTGTCTCGGCTGTCCTCCAGGACGTCGGCCATGTACTGAGCGACCTTCTTCACCACACTGAAACACAACGTGAGGTGAGGAGAAGGGTTAGAGACAAACACAAGGGGTCACAAATAAACACAAGAGAAGCAATAGATGACAACAAACTGAGTTTACGTTTCCACAAACGTGTCCAGTTTAGCCAGTTCATCTGACAGACCCACTAAGACATCTAGTGTTCCGACCTGTTGGGAGACAAAACACACAAAAGTATTAACAAAAAACCACCACTAGACTAGTTTACGGTGGGAAATACACATGACCGCCGTGTTTGACCTTGAGATCAGGGATGTTGAACTTGTTGTTAGCGGAGAGGTTGTTGGTGCGTGCGGTGGCCACCATCAGCTTGTCCCACGTCTGCTGGCACGTCTTCTCCCCCGGAGCGGAGATCAACCAGAATTCTGTCATGGCTGCTGGTAAGATGTTCGTCCACCGGGCCTTTGATGGAAGGAAGTCACTGAGGGTGAAGTAAGAGAGTATTAATACAGCTCTGTTGTTCCAGGGCTGCTTTTCTGTCGCTGACGGTGACCTCCGCAAAGAAGGAGGGAAAGTAAAAAGAGAACAGGTGATGATGATATATACCATGAGACAATAAAAATCAGCCATCCGAATTATTACAAAAGGCAGAAATTTGTCTTTGGTTCACATGTGCAAAAAACTGCTATTAAAAGAGTATATTAAAACAAAATATCAAACCCAGACGGATCACATTAAAGCACATTCACATAAAAATACAATACACCAATAGAAGCTACATTAAAAAGGAGCACCAGGTACCAGGACTGAATCTAGGTTCAATAAATAGATATGAGGTGCTGTGTGCTGAAGTAGCAGGCTGGAGTCAGAACTTCAGAAAGTGGCTGTCCAGACAGATAAAGATACTTTATATACCATACATACATACATACATACTCTCTCTCTTTATGAATTGTCTTATTTTTTGTTATATTTATTTTGTATGTTTATGCTTACGTAAAGCACTTTGAAATGCCTTTGCGTCTGAAATGTGCGATATAAATAAACTTACCTTACCATATCCTCCATTACACTTATCTGACATTTATTTCTAGTTACTTTGGATGTTGAGATTTTTAAGTAAAACACATCAACATATTAAAATGACGTCTTGGTACACATTAAACTACCCAACTGTAAATAAAGTAGTCGTCCTCAAACTGCTACAGAATTAAAATACTGCTTACATGTTAGTGCATCACTAATAATAATAATAATAATAATCCAATAATATAATATACATGATACTCTAATTCTGCATAATGAATACATTCAATTTTGATATTTAAGGTTATTTTGCTGATAATACTTTGGTACCTTTACTTAAGTAAAAATGTTTACTGTAATGCATGCCTTTTATTTGTAGCTGAGTATCACTACCTTTGTTAAAGTAAAGGGCATGAGTACTTTTCCACCACTGTATACAAGACACATGAATCTGAGTCATATTATAAAGCTCTTTATTCCTCTTTTTGACTTCTATTTTGTTTCTGATTCATGAACTTCCTCCTATTACTGTGATATGGAAACTGCACACACACACACACTGGTTGATTGCTTGCATCAGTGGAGTCACACAGGTCTCCATGTCTGCTGATTGACTGTCATATGATCAGTGTCTTTGCTGCAGACAGAGGATGTGCATGCTGAATACTGATCCTCCTCTCAATTAAACACCATGCACAACATGTGACTAAGAGCTGTTGTTGGTTTGTTAATCATTCTCACTAAAAAAGCACTGATTTTATTATCAAAACATCCCTTGGTTCATACGTGGTTACACAAACCCAGTGTTAGCTAGCTGCTGAGCTGTTGCATCGCAGTCTCTCAGCTGTCACGACGTCAATAATCGGTGTGTTTCTGTACTTACCGGTGTGTTTATGGCGTCAGTATTTGGTCCACACGGTGTAATTCAGTTACACAGTCGCAGCTTCCCATGCATGGCGTAGATAATTACAGCTTTTCGACTCAAAGGTGCTTCAACACAGCATCTACACTCACAGTCAGCTGATCGGAGCAGTTGTTGTTCTGCGTCTGCGCAGAAGCTGCTGCGCACAACAGTGTTATCACGTGACCTGACGAGTCTGTGTGACGTTCAAGTGTCTGAATATAAAGTCAGAAAATAGAATGAAGACTCAAGATTCAAGGCCTTTATTGTCATTGTGTAGTACAACGAAATTAGATTGTGTGACAATCCCATAGGTGCTAATGAAAAGATAACACAATAAAAAAAGAGATAGTGCAATATAAATATAAAAAATATAAAAGATAATACAATATAAAATATAAAAATACAATATGTATATTGATGAGATGACAGGTTTGCCAGATTATTGCACAAAGTTTCCGTCAGATAATTATATCATTATTGCACAGCATTATATAATTATTGCACAATAGCAGTTGTTCTGAAGCTGGAAAGCGTTAAAATAATAATGGTTGATTAAAAAACAGTATCCGCATACATCATGAGTCAGCTACAACACCTGATCACCACATGTATGCATAACTTAAAGGTCCCATATTATAAAAAAGTGAGATTTTCACGTTTTTTTTATTATAAAGCAGGCTTAAGTCCTATATAAATACTGTGAAAGTATCAAAACACTCAATACACAGGGAAATACACACAGCTCGTATTCAGAAACTCTGCATTTGAAACAAGCTGTCAGGATTTCTGCTCATTCGTGATGTGAAGAATATACAATATTTAGACCCTTGACATAATTTTAAACATAAACATTCTAAATGTGTCCTAGTTTATTTCCTGGTTGCAGTGTGTGTGAATGTCATCAGCTGACAGGAAGTGCACATGGACCCAACCTGTTGCCTAGCAACACAATTCTGTTGCAATTCCGCTGCAATTCCGTTAAAATGCGCTAAAACGGAGCGTTTCAGACGGAGGGTAAATACAGGCATATTCAGGCTGACTGTATGAGGAAAACAAATGTTTTTTTTAACATTACATCATGTAAACATGTTCTAGTAGAAACACAAAATACAAGTATGAACCTGAAAATGAGCACAATATGGGACTTTTGATAAATTGAGTAAGTTAAAAGTGACGTCAATAGATAATGTGTTGAAATAGTTAAAAGTGATGGACAAATTGTTGATACGTCCAGCTTCTGCCATTACAAGTGGTATTAGTAAGAAAACAATGTAGTTTTTGGCTGTAGGGTGAGTTGCAGTAATGTGGGACACCTCCAGTGGGTGTAGGTCTTCCTCAAACAAATAAAAGTCAATACAATTATTGGTTAACACAAGCTGTGGTGTCAAGTGATCAAAACCTCATGACATCTCAAATGTCCAATCATAGATTAGGGTGTAGCAATCATCAAACTGGAAGTGCCCTGTGTGAAGACCAACCAAAGGTCAATGACATAGTGTTTAGACAAACCTAATGCTAAGGCTATAAATCTATTATAAATAAAATAATCCTGCTAGTTTTTTATCAGGATATGTTTATGATATGTTTGTTCATCAAATAATATTATAATATGGTGTAAATATACTCTATATTTGTTATCTTAATCAAATTTTCCATTGTTCCACTTTAGGAAATATGGTTTCGAAATGTGGGACAGCATGATAATAATGGTTAATTATAGGGTTTTAGTCTTCTAATGCATTATTTAAGATATTTGAGGTGAAGTGAAAATTATATTCCATAATTGGGGGTGGCTGCATCTCTGTTAAAATTGAGTTATGAGGTTTTTTGTTTTTGTTGTTTTTTGTTGTTGTTTTTATGCCTATGCATTAAATGTTATTCAATAATTATCCATAATGCATCCATATCATAATGTCCCACATTAGGCTAATTCACCCTAGCTGTGCTTTATTATAGAAATATTAGCTAATATTCATCTTATATTATTGATTAACCTTCTAAAATGTATTATTATTAATCTTCTATTATAAAGCTCTCACATTCCCTAGACATTTTGATCAATTTCAACTGGATCATTTTTTTATAAAATAGTAATATATAGTTTATAGTATAGTATTTCATTAAAAGCAGCATGAGTGTTTGTTATGACAGCTCAGTCAGTGCTCAATATCGACCTCTTCTGGGATGATGTAACTATCACATTACTTAAAGATCCCTGCCTTTAGGTGACAGTGAATCAGTCTAAACCAATTCATTCATTAGAGTACATTTATCCAGTTATCACTAGAGTTCAGTGGTGTATTGGTGTTTATTTATATAATAAATAAAGAGGAAATATTAGGATTAGGAATTAAAATCAACAGTTAGGTTTTCGGTTAAGAAAAACCTGGTAGGGAATCTACTAAATATTAGGTTTAAGAATTAAAAGCAACAGTTAGGGTTAGGAAACAAAAATCAACAGTTAGGTTTAGGAATTAAAATCAACAGCTAGGATCAGGGTAAGAAAACTACACCACTGCTGGAGTTAGGGTTGGAATTACTATTGGCCTATACAAGAGCCCGGTCAATGCTGCCTTTTTAGACTGACACCAATATAAATATTTGAAAAATTAATTCTAAAAAGGACGGTATATCTGCAGATAGTTTTTCAACACATAAAAACGCAAAATTTTTGGTGAGGATCCTTTATTATTTTTTTTTAAGATAAGGCCTTTTTCACAGAAAACATTTTGACAAAGTAGCCTAAGAGCACCAAAACCACATGTGTAAATAATGCAATTAATGTCATTTCCCACTGTGACAAGTTGGCTTATACAAGAGCCTGGTCAATGCTGGATTTTTTAGGCTGACACCGATATAAATACTTGAAAATGTATTTTAAAAAGGACAGTATGTCTGCAGATTCAACACATAAAATACAACTTTTTTTGATGAGGATGCTTTAATCTTTTATCTTTTTATCTTTTTCTTTTTTAATAGGCCTTTTTCATGGAAACATTTTTTACAAAGTAGCCTAAGAGCACCAAAACCACATGTGTAAATAATTAAATTAATGTTATCTCCCACTGTGACAAGTTCAAATGTTTGCTGTAAAAAGAAAGGCCTATTGTGAACAACATGTAGCCTACAATGCAAGACATTTTACAATTGAAAAATAGTAGGCCTTGTTATTAATAATCTGTACTTGGATGACAAACGATTTAATGGAGACAAAATGTTTTGGGCATTTCTTTACTGATATTTCTGTGTTACTTATCAGCTGTCATATATACAGATACCAATATGAGCTGATACTGGTGGATACTGTATATCTGCCCAGCAACTCTAACATCCCTTACACTTAGGCAAGTTGTCTTACTGAACTCTTCAATTTGGAAAAAAAATATTTGGGATGTGTTTGTTTCCTGAGAGTATTGAGAATTGATTATTTATACAGTTGTTTGATAATATATTTTTTTCCTTACGGCAAATTGAGTTTACTTCCTGATGACAGTCACGGCATTTAACTGAACTCAGCGGAACTGAAGCACAAATTCCAATTTCCTCCTGTCCTCGTGGACCCTGATGTGAACTTTGAAGCACATACTTGACTTTTTTTATTTTACTTTATACTTTGTTCATTGTTGAATATTAAAGGAAACCACATTATACCCATTTAAACATAATTATCAATGCTTTAATTTTCACCATGCAGTCTTGATTACTTTGATTCATAATCCAAAAATCTGTTATCTGTTAGCTGGAAAGAATGAAAACATTACTCTGAAAAGAAACATTAACATTTGAATGATGATGAACATGATTTGCTTGATTTTATGCACACCTTGTTTTTAGTGTCATCTGTCTGAGATTTACTTCTGTGGGGTCTTTGCTTGGGTCTCTAGTTCAAGTCCTTGCACGGAGCAAGTATGGTGTGGGAACTGGGAGCTGGAGAGTTGCCTCCAGGCACTGCCGAGGTGTCCTTAAGCAAAGTTTACCTTCTTATGACTCTGTTAAACACACTTTGCACATAATTAATATGCAAATAAGACTGTTTCACTCGTCCCAAATAGATCTAGAAGCTATAACTAATATCTTCTTTCTCAGATATGTGAACTGCATGGCCCAATTTGATTAGCTATTCCTGTAGTGTGTACCTCAGGGCCATTAGCATGACTGCACTGTGTGAATCCATACATTTAATCCAATCACTCGGTCTCTAAACATAGTAAAGCCAGCTGAGATACTTGAACATATCAGTGTCAGAGTGCTTTCATATTGGACTTTCCTTGTTGTTAAGACACCAAGGTTTTATAGGCCACGCTGTTTTGTGAACACGATGTCCCTCGGAGTGACAGTCATAAAACAAAGATAAGAGCCATAGGACGTCCAAACAGCTAGTTACACACAGATGAAGCCATGCGGCGTGTTGCTCCAGTGTCACAGAAAAAAACAAGTCATACGACCAAGGTGGCTGCAGGCTGAGTTTTTGTGCCAGTCATTCAGTGTTGTACTGAACTCCTGACCACCATGCTTTATGAGATCAATTTCTCAAAGGGAATTTCTTTCCATCAAACTGACTTGCGCAAAACATTTAATTTTCACAGTTGACAAAGTGTGGCTTAATGACCAATCAACAAAGTATTCAATAATCTCTTGAATCTTAATAATCCCCCAGATTCCATGAGACAAAACATCCACTACCTAGACAGAGGCCTATTTTGCATGTTTTGTCTGTCTTGTGTGAAAGTTTTTCAGTGCCACACCATTTTTTAATTGATTAACTGTTCCATGCAAATCCAGAGAAATGTGTATAGTTGAGTTCAGCAAGGTTGTGCAAATAGTAATACCTTGTAATAAGAAAACTTTTGACCCACTGACTTTCTCAACCTCATAATGTTCCCAGTCACACAGAGCCTGTGCTTATGCACTCACAATGCCCATGAAAAAATAGGGATGAAAATGAATATTGCTTTGTGCACTCAATGTAAAGATGTAAAAGCACTTCATAACTCATAGAATTAGCGTCATGGTGGGCGCATGCCATATTATCACAGTAGTTGACAGCATGTGACTTAGCATGCCAAAAATATGGCCTTGTTGCATTCTCAGACAGACTTGGAAAGAAGACTAAACAAGAAAAACACAAATATCCTCGTGTAATTCATACTGTGCAATATTTTTAGGTGGAATTTCATTCTCACTGTGCAATATCATTTTCCACTTGTGCAATTTTGTTAATAGTCTGTTTATTGTCAACACTGTATATACTGCTCCTATTTTTATACTTCCTTCTATTTAAATGGTTTATATTTTGTTACACTTTGTTTAGCTCTTTTTTTTTTTTTTTTACTGTGTTAGCTGATGCATCTTGTTTTTTGCACTATCCCCTTTGCTGTTGTACACTGCAAATTTCCCCACTGCGGGACTAATAAAGGAATATTTTAATATATTTTATATATCGCACAGAACTAGGTAAGATGACCTTTTGCTATTCCGCTCCCTTTTCCTGGAAAACACTGCAAGCTAAGTTGAAGCTGGGATATCTGATTACTTTTGATGAATTTAAAACATTAATGAAATACTTAGAAGCAGAGTCAATCGGGAGCTGTCTGTGTTTCTGAGTATTTTCACTTTAACGTTGGCTTCAAACTCTTGATTTTAATGTGTTTTGTATGATATTATGCTATGTGTTTATTTTGCATTTGTTTTATGTTGTGGCGTCTGAAACTTTAATGTATGTTTAAATTCTGCTGTCTTGGGCAGGTCTCTCTTGCAAAAGATATTCTCAATGAGTACTACCTGGTAAAAAAAGTTGCAGTGTCCCTGTAGGAAAATTACACCATGAAAATACTGTTTGTTCAACAGTTTGTTTACCATTATGCTTAACACATAGCCAATGGTTATATAGCTGTAAGTAGACTTTTTTTTTTTTTGCAAAGGGTTCACTTCCTACATAAATCAGCTGGAAATGCACAACAACAACAAGTGTATCTGACTCAACCCAGGAATAACAAGAGGTCTTGGACTGACTGAAACGAGTGGCCATCTACGGAAAGTTTATGGTTATGTAACCAGAATAAACATCACAGATCTACAGTAGCGATGTGTCGGTCACGAACGAGCTGGTTCAAAGAGCCGGCTCTTTTAAGTGAACGATGGGAGCCGGCTCCCGTCCGAGAGCAGTTTTTTAAAAACATTTTTTAATTAATTCAAGGCAGAATGATAGGATGATCTTCTCCGCGCGGGGACTGTTTGTAAGAATCAGAATTTCTTGTTAACACCTGTGGCCGTTAAGTCAACGAAAGTCAGTGTCGGGCTCCCGCTTGTGCTCGCTCTAAATAGACATGAACGAGCATTGCTCAAAACAGTGAGGCGACACACGTCAGCTAAAACCACAATATCACTCTATATTTCACCTGCTTGGCAGTAATGTTAGCTGACCAGACGAAGGTCTCTCCATGAGAATGATTTAGATCTGATCCTAGTGTTGGCTTTTCCTGCTTCAGCCTCCCGACCACGGCCGGAGAGAACAGAGGAGACACCGGCACCCAATCGGAGACGATAACTGCAGTGTATAGTGTGCGCGCATGCACGTAAGAGTGAACTGCGAGAACACGCACGTTGTGTTAGTGAAGGCAGCCAGGCAGCGGAGCAGAGTACAGCAGAGACTCCGGCCCTGGAGACCAAAGCTACAGTTTCCCCTGTGTCTTCTGGCCATACATACTGATCAAAAATCAAAACAGCGCTAAATTTGGCTGAATTATATAAAAGGCAGAAGTGGTAAAAATGAAGTGCCGTTTGGGGAGACGAAAGAGCCGGCTCTTCTTTGGTGAGCTGAGCCAGATGATCCGGCTCACTAAAAAGAGCCTGAATTCCCATCACTAATCTACAGCGGCCTGCCTAAGATATCCGGAAATGACATATATGGTATGCTCTCAAAAATACAGAGCGCTCATTGGTTGAAACTGAAGTGAAGCCCCGCCCACGGGCCGTTGATTACTTTTTCCACTTCCTCCGCTGTGCTCGGCTTTAGTCGTCCTCCACCCGTAAACCGAGATATACAGAGAAGAAGACCTTACTCATAAATCCCCCCCTTATAGCTAACCATATGGCTAAAACCGCCCTCTTTCTTTCTTACATCGTTGTGCCCACTACTCTTTAAAAATTCCGCCGAAAAAGAGAAGACGATTTTCCAAATCATTGTGGCCGTTATCTCACGTAAGTAGAGCGACGGTTGAGTTTCCTCCTGGCTTCAGGAGACACGTTATAACATGGCGGGCTGCTCTTCTTCTGCTCCTCTAAAGCCTCACATTGACACTCAGATTCACTCAGTTATGTGCTTTTAACATGTCTTAATGGTGAAGGGGTTAGTACATTAGCAACCTTAGCACCTTAGTGTTGTGTTTATTCCTGTTTTTGTGTCATATTATATGTGATATTTAACAAAAATGTGGTGCTAACATGAGCTTCTTCCTTCACACAGTTAGTTAGCAGGTAGCTCAACGTTAGCTAGCAGCTCTCTGGTTGCCAATAATATCTCACCATCCTCCACATGGCGTTTACCTATTTTCAACACACTTTTACGTGCTAAATGTTAATGTGTTGGTATATAATAATAATAATAATAATAATAATAATAATAATAAACTTTATTTATATAGCACCTTTCCAAACATAGTTACAAAGTGCTTTACATAAGTTAAAATACTGCAAACATCAAGATAAAAACAATACAGAATAAAAACATAAAGACTTTTGTACAAAAAGTCAACAGTGTTGAAATATAGGGTTTCATGTTTTGTTTTGGTGACGCATTGGAATAATAATACCTAACTTGTCAAGCCTGTGACACTATTTGCCCTATCATGTTTACTTTTGTTTGTAGCTTATTTTGTATATTGTATATTGGTAGGATTTCAATTTCTTTATTCT
>CAKAOH010012121.1:49482-60466 GCA_916701665.1 Sebastiscus tertius | reverse complement strand
TTCAAACCGAGCATCAGAATGGGGAAGAAAGGGGATTGAAGTGACTTTGAACGTGGCATGGTTGTTGGAGCCAGACGGGCTGGTCTGAGGATTAAACTGCTGATCTACTGGGATTTAACACACAACCATCTCTAGGGTTTACAGAGAATGGTCCCAACAAGAGAACAGATCCAGTGAGCGGGATGTGGACGGAAATGCCTTGTTGATGTCAGAGGTCAGAGGAGAATGGGCAGAGTGGTTGGAGATGATAGAAAGGCAACAGGAACTCAGATAACCACTCGTTACAACCAAGGGATGCAGAATACCATCTCTGAACGCACAACACGGCCAACCTGGAAGCAGATGAAGACCACCGGGATTAGCAAGGTGTACCTAATAAAGTGGCTGGTGAGTGTATACTGTAATTAAAACTACCAATAGCAACATGTTTTTTAATCAAAGCAAATATTTAAACACAAATGTGTGTTTTTATGCAAATAACAAAGTAAAAGGATAGCATTTAGAGTTGTTGATGGTTGGAATGGAGCGCGAGTGAAAGCAGCAATTTGTTTATTTAACCCTGCTGTTGTCTTCCCGTCGACCATGCAACTTTTGTATTCCCAGGTCAAAGTTGACCCAGTTTGACTGTTTTTAAAGCATATATTATAAATTATCAACCAATTCTGTATTACACCTTTTTGAATTCATGGTCAATAAACCTCATTTATATGAAATTGGAGGAATAATGTTGATGGATTATCACAGACCGGTAATATGTCAAAGTTCAGTCAGAATATTACAAATATCATAATGTAAAAAAAAAATGTTTTATGACAAAATTGACCCGGGAACACCACAGATGCTATAATTTTGGATAAAATACCCATAATGCAACAAAAGTAGTGGTCATCATTATTATTTCTTTTTGCAAAAACCATATAAGGGCACCATCCATGCAATTTTGGGGCAATTAGGTAAAAGACATCCATATTTATGATATAATGAAGTTTGAAAATGGGTCAAATTTGACCCAAATGTGAAATTACAATGAACATATTTTGTCCCTAAAATCTGAGTAATCTCAATATTGATCAAAATATAGATGATTTTGTCCATAACCTTGCAGCCCTAACACACACACAGTATAAAGGAGGTACTGGGGAGACTAGAATAAGCATTAAATGAATGGTATGTAATTGTGCAGCAGCAGCAGCAGCTCAGTCTGCCAACATCTCCCACACTCAGCAGTCCTGGAAAGCAGCAGCGGCAGCAGCGTGGCGTCAGAGCCGGATGGCGTCTGTGATGACGTTCCATGCCATAAATATCCTGAACCTATTAATCATCTTTCCAGCGGTGAGGGACAGAGTCAGGCTGACTGAACGCACCATATACAATCAGCACAAGGCTTTATATGAACAGTTCAGCAGAAATAGAATCACAAATGATCTCTCTTTATTTCTTGTAGAGAAGCTGGCATTACTTTATATTGAAGTATCGACAGGGCAATGAAGGTTTCATATACGATTTAAGAATATGGGGAATCATGTCAGATTTAGTTTGATCAATCCGAGTCACAATGAAAGAGCAGTAGAGAGATATGGATTGTTACATCAGGAGGAGGAAGAGGAGGTGAATAAATCAGACCTCAACCAGATTCTTTGAGTCAACATTCGGAACGCCTCCTCGTAGTCGTCATGGTTTTAGTCCACTAAGATTTCTTTAGTCGATTAGTCGTTTATTGGTGCTTTTTTCATTCCGATTAACTCATTTCTGAGGAACGTATGAGCACATCTCTGGTTTAAAGCGGTGCTTTTGTGTGATCCTTAGTGGAGAAACTCAGTTTCACAGATCTGTGGATTAAATCAACTAATCAATTAGTCGACAGAACGGTACGAGTGTTAGTCGACTAAGAATTTCTGTGGTTGAGGACGGCTCTAGTAAACACACACTCAGGTTCAGAACTTGAACGTGTTGTTGTGAAATCCTGTTGGTTTCTCAAATCACATCTTTAAGTCAGACTGTCTGCACGGCTATTTGCAAGTGATCAGACATCACCGACCTATCTGCATGGGTTGCTGAACAAGGCCTCTAGGTATCGTATGCTTGTGTAAAAGGGGCTTGTTTGCGGCATCCAGGAGGTCGTGCAGACTGTCTAACATGATAACCTGAGAGCAAAGAGGAAACTATCTCTCTCTGCCACACATGTCTCTCTCTCTTTCTGTTTATGTATATCTGAGGATGGGAGGCTGAGCAGGCAGGACAGCTAGGCACACAAAGGCCACAAAGAAATGCATCAGTATAGACATCATCAGTATAGGCAACGGTGAAACCTCACAACTGGTAAGAACGTGAATTACAAAAGCAGGAACTTCTGGAAACGTTTGAGTCAAGGTGTCCGAAGACGTTGGGATCTTGATGCATTGTGTGTTTTAGTTGAACGAGAATCTCCATTCTAGACCAGCAGACTTACTAAAGGCTAGAAGAGGTAAGAGGCTCTCCTCTCTTTGTCCTCAGCTCCCTGGCAGTGACTCTCCATCACCCCCTCCTGGCCTCAGTAAGCCGGCCTGGTGCTTCCCTTCACCTCAGGTGGGCCTGACGGGGGGGAAGTACCGGCGTGTTGTGTCTGTTGTTTAAATGTCGAGCGAGAGGAGCAGCTGGTTAATCTTTCTCCTCATAGAAAGGTGGATTTGGTTCTTTAAAAAGTCTCAGATTGTCTGAGAACATAAAATAAATCTACTTTTCGAAGCCTAGTGTGTTTTGAGTTGATGCTCCACCCTCCAACCCTGAAGGCTTGAACTGATGTCTGTTACACTGGATTACTACAGTGACATGTCTAATGAGCTTTACCCGGACTTTAAGGAGTTCACTGTATAAATGATGAAAGCTTGACTACTTGTTTGTGAAGCCTGCTCACAGTTCCTCTCCTGTGTGTGTAGATACCGTGCCGCTGTCGTCGTCCACAGACTGGCAGGCGGCGTTTGGCTTTGGCTCGTCCAAACAGCAGCAGCAGGAGGACGACTTGGGCTTCGACCCCTTCGACGTCACTCGCAGGGCTCTGGCTGACCTCCTAGAGAAGGAGCTCTCTGTTAGGGAGGAGCTGAAGCCTTCTTCGTCGCCCGGCGGCTCCTTCTCCCACAGAACTCACAGAGCCCTGCTGAACAAAGGCCCCACCACACAGTCAGTCTAACAGCCTCCACCTCACACAGCAGCTTCCTGGACTTGACAGTGCTGCCGGGACCTCACGGAGGAATCCCCATCACAGCTAAGACTGGATCAGGGAGATCTGACCTCTACACGTATAATGGTGTCTAACTTAATGTGGGTTTACAGGTGTAAATGACAGTTGTTTAAGGTGGCGTTTACTGGATGTAGCCCTGTGAAATGGGCATAAACTAAAGAAGGACTAAAGAAGTCTGGGTTTGTTGGACTGCCAGACTGCTTTGAAGGTAGCGAGCAAAAGAGCAAACCTGCTGCCCAGATCATCATGCATCAACATCATACCATTTCTACTGAGGATTTCTACTTCATCACAATCAGAGGACATATAATGCAGTGTATTTTAGGGTATTCAGTCTCTGCAGAACTGGGAGCTTAAAGAAACAGCTAATACGTGACATCATTTTAGTGCATTGCATTGTGGGTAAAGATATGCTAATTTATTGACCACTTGGTGGCAGCACATCATTTACTGTAGCTTTACTGTAACACAGCAGACAGGTACTGCACATATGACTCCCACCACAGCTGTTATTTCACTCTGTCATCTCAACACCTGCTCCAGCAGCAAATCAGCGTCCAAAGAGCACTTCAAGAATAATTAATAACAAGTACTGATGTTGCTTCAGGCGCCTGTTTAAAAGTCTGGACGTGTTTGTGGTCAGAAAAGAGACGGAACAAGTGTAGAAGGCGGGGAGGAGCCTGGCAGCCGCCAAACAACGACACCGTAGAGACGTGCATGAAGGTATAATGCCCAATGTATGATTGCACTTTAATTTATTGGCCTGATGATATTTATCATTGTCTTACGTTCATGGACTAAACCTCAACCTCTTATGGTGGCGAGTGAAGCATCCTCTCTCTAAGGGCCTTTCCACACCTGAAATGTAGAACCAGGGTCGGCGTTTACATTCTAAACATTTGATCCGGTTGGTTTTGGTTTCACATTACAATCATGTGAGCGCACTAAAGTATGGAGGACGCAACCTGCCAAAATCATAAATAAATAAATGACTCAATAAATAAATATGTCGTTAAATATAGCAAAAATAATATTAGAAATTAATGTAGCCATTAATTAATTGATCAAATGTGACATTTATTTATGTATTTATTTTATTAATTTTTTAATAAATTATTATTTTTTTAATGTTGTTTTTAAATTTATTTTATATTTCTTTTTAAATGCATTTATTTATTTATGCACGATTTTCCCTTTGCATTTCACTCCACTGCTGCCTCGATACCGGTACCGGTGTTGCAGATCAACCGTCAACCAATAGCCACCGGAAACGCGCCGCGCCTCTCAGCAACGATGGCGCACTGACATTTGGAGACTCTGCTCATAGAGCACGGATCGGTGGCAACACGTCGGACCGGCAGGCGCTCTGCACGACTCCGTGTCCTGCGATGGAGAGAACGGCTCGAGGACGTGACCGATGTCGGGGTACCGTTGTCGCTTGCACGGCGCGTTTCCGGCAGCTATCGGCCTGGAAGTTCCAACTCTGAGCGAGCTAAACCTCAGTGGGTCCGTGAAGCAGTCCAGCAGGCCTGTTCACGGTCTCATGAATAATGTATCAGCAAGTTAGCAACATGGAAACACAAGATAACGGTTATTAACTTACACTAGTTGAGGCTTCCTCTCATAGCAGCCGTTAAAGACACCAGCTGATCCAGTGGGAGAGAGTCCCTCCCTGTAAAAGGATCACTCGGTTGAAACTGATTTTGACGGCAGTTTTTCAGTCTCATGAATTAAACACGGCGGCGCTTGTTTATCCGGGGGATGCAAATGGCAACATAGGTGATGATGTTAATGCCAGCCATGCTTCCCTGCCTGACAGCCTGATTAAAAGGAGAAACGGAAAACCGAGGGAGGATTGTTTCCTCTTAATCACTCATGTTTTGGGGGTTAGTGCTCGACAGTGTTTAATTCAGAAGCTTAATATAATTAATGGAAGCTTCCTAAGACTCAATGCTTGAAGTGACGGCTCCGGCAGCAACACGACATGTCCTAGTGAATAACGCCTCATAGTCTCTCCATAGTCTCCTCTACTCCTCCGCCATGTTGGAGGAAGCTAGCTGTGGGGGTTAATGAGTAAGTCAACTAACAATCATCCTGTCAATTAGTATTTATTATTCATAGAGCCATGGTAACCGGAAAGGCTGACTTCCTTTTGAGGCCTGCTGTCTGCAGCGTCTCATTAGACGGAGCTCTAAATGATTCCAGCTTCCCGACCTCGGCACCGCCGCGCTCCTTTTGGGCCGCAGGAGATAAAACATGGCAGCTGAATAATAATTAGCCCCGCTGCTGCCTCTTCCTCCTCTTCCTCCTCCTCCTCCTCCTTCTCCTCCTCCGGACGCAACACACTTTTGACCACAGGGACAGAAAAGTTGATGTAATCGTTAGATTGTCTGAGCCCATTTTCTGAATTAGAATTATTGTTCAGTGATGTAAACACAGCAGCCTCTCCTGCCGTTGAGGAGGTGATGTAACATGTAGTAAGCAGCTGACTCTGGATGTCAGCGGAGCATCTCTTCCACACTGAGGAGAAGACGGCTGTGGAGACACTGGATTCTAGTGTTTGGGGACAAATTTAAATATATTTAATACTGACTCTTAGACCAGAGGTCAGCAACCTGCGTCTCTTCAGCTCCTCTCAGCGGCTCCCTGTGGACTTATAGAAAGGGAAATTAATAACTGTTTTTTTGTTTACATTTTCATTTGTATTTGTCTTTGTTGTAGGTCGATGGTACGACGCTACGACGGAGGATTAGGGCCACATCGAGGGAAAATAATAAATCTGAGATTTAGAGAATAAAGTCAGAAGGATCTGCTACTGACGGCTCGAGGAGTCCACGTCTCCACGGGTCAGACCTTCAGAGGTCTAGAGGAGTCCACGTCTCCACGGGTCAGACCTTCAGAGGTCTAGAGGAGTCCACGTCTCCACGGGTCAGACCTTCAGAGGTCTAGAGGAGTCCACGCCTCCACGGGTCAGACCTTCAGAGGTCTAGAGGAGTCCATGTCTCCACGGGTCAGGAGGAGGACCTACTGAATATGAGGCAGCTGGTCATCATGTTCGGGCTGATCGGTGTATATTTAATGTCAATTAAAACTCACCTGGAAGAAACCCTGAATGCTTTTAGTCCTGATTAGATTAGATGTAGAACCTGAGGTGGTGGCACACCTCAGCCTCTTGTGGCTGTAACGAGTACTACAACAACAGAATACACTTTCACAGGTGAAAAGAAAGTAACTTAGTCATCCAGATCATTTTCTTTAGATCCGACAGAAAATGCATCACTGGAATGTTTTTTTTTTTCCGTACAGTTGGTGACAAACCGCTCACACAAAACCCGTCTAGACTCTCCAGTCTGGACCGGTTCTCCTCGTCCCTGTGGGAACTGGTTCTGAGTCCGAAGCAGCAGCCGGCGAGAGGCTCTGATGGAGGGGATAAACCTCCGATGCTTCTTTCAGCGGAGGCCAATTAACTTCATCTTGCTGAGGAAGGCAGCAGCTCGCCGTGATGTCACGAGCACTAAAGCTCTCACGCAGGGCCCGGCTAAATACTCACTATAGTGACACCGTCACACCTTCAACCAGCACTCCTCTTGGCTTTTCTTTTGCTAATTGGCTCAGCGAGGCGAGCTGACAACACGGAGTTTAAAGATGATATTTAAATTCATTAAGCAGGATCTGTTATATCGACATGAGGATCTTTATTCATATCTGAAGGCCGGCGTCCCCGCGGCCACGTCCGTGAAGGATTCTGGCTTCGTCTCTGTGAAGGAATCTTTCAGTTCTCAGTTAATTATTTATTTACAGACCATTTTACCCAAAACTCTCCATTTAATCTCCTTTCACTGGCATTCCCCAACATGCACGACAACCAACAGCATTAGTAAACACACCGATGAGATTTATTTTGTTGTGATTTTACATTCAGTTGAACATTTCCTTTTTTTTTGTTCTCCTAGTTTTATGTTTTACTCAACAGACACGTTACTGATGTTAAAGGTCGATGGATCCGTTTCACCGTCTGTCCACAGGATGGAAGTTGAAGTATCTCATGTGTGTGTTAAAACTGTGTTTCTTCATCAGTCAGCTGTTCAACCTGATGAAGAGAGTCCTGCTGTCTCTAAACCTCGGTCCATGTTCTGACGTCCTGTAGTCCTCGCTCAGCGCCGGGCCTCTCTGCTAACTCAGCTTTATTACTTCTGACTTTGAGTCGGACTCCATGCGTGACGGGAGGAATGCTTGTTTCTGTTTTGACCTCTGACGTTGTGCAGTAGTTGGACTATAAAGGAATCAGGAATAACCTCCTTCGCCTCGTGATGTTAGCTGACAGAAATGAATAAATGGATGTTAACGGAGATCTGCTGCCTCACACGAACCCGACGCGTCCCAGCTGCTGTCTCAGGCTTCCTACACAGGTTCGGAGGCGTAGTAGTGTTACGTTAAAGCTCCGGTCCTGGGTCGGGTTTCAGATGGGATTTAAGGACATTTCACTGCGTCTATGTGTCACATGTCACAACGAGAGTGCAGCCAATCAGTAGCCTGGAGAGCTGATATGGAGCCCCAAAGTGTTCAATAGGAAATAAAAAAACCTCTTTTAACTCAACTCATTCTTATGACATGTGATTTAATCCTTCATTAGCTTAAAGGTGTAGGGTTGGAGGGTTTTACTGTTCAAATACAGTTTTAGTTCAATTTGATGAAACGCTCTTTCCATCCTGACAGCAATCAATACATTTCTAGCCGGTCTCCAGCCGGTCTCCAGCCGGTCTCCAACCGGGTACAGGAGGTGAGAGCTTTTCATTGAACCCTTTGAAGGAGCCGTCACTAACTGAAGATGGTGACCCACATAGCAGCCGTCACCTGAAACACTCGGCTCTAATCTCCCACTGGAGTTTTCTTTAGACTAAACTTTGTCACTGGAAATTCAATTTGGAGAAAAAACTACTTTTTAATCTCTAACATTACTGACTTAACTCAACTTCTACCTTTACTTCCTGAAATATTTGTGCATTATTTTGCATACAGCCAATTGTACAGTGATCCAGCGTTACAGAGCGAAGGGGTTGATCGACATGTAGCCTGTTAGAGGATGGAACTGCAACCCGAGAGAGCAGCTAACAGATCAGGGAGTTTCTCTCATTAAAGCTTGATTCTGGTTTATTACAACTTGAGTCTTATTTTTCTAGTTTTAGCCTCCTTTCATGATTCAATTCTACTCACTCAGTTAATTTTCTGCGATCTGGGAACTCGTTGACGTTCATACAACAAAGTCACGACAAGTCAAGAGACGGGATGATCAGACAGTTAATGCAGATCTGAACCAGCGTCCAACCAGCGTCCAACCAGCGTCCAACCAGCGTCCAACGCTGAAGAGCCTTATACCTCATCAGGTTGCAAAAAGAAGAGAAAATGACCCTCGACTTCTCTCTTGATTTATGACCTCAGTAAACATTGTAAACATGAGTTTATGGTCTCAATCGCTAGTTTCAAGTCTTCTTCAATACAGCATGATGGTCATTTAGTAAATGATGGTCCCATTTAGAGTCGGATAGACCATAAAGCAGGCTGACAAACTGCTACCACGGCGTTGTTCAGCGTTCGGTTGCACTACAAGAAATTTATCATCCTAATTAATATCAAAGTTAACGTGAATTCCGGATGCACCTTTGCTAACCAAGCTAGTGCTAGTGTTAGCTGGTGACTTGTGGACTTGGCGATTGTTCTGCTATAATGGTACCTGCCGGGCCTCACAGCTCACCAGCTCCGACCTCTCGCCCGAATACGGTCACTTCTGGCTCCAAAAAAAAAAACACCTCATTTTTTGGCTTCATTTTTAAAGTGGAAGTATTTACTTTATTTATATTGATATGAACTAGCTGTACATGTTCACCTCTGTAGTTTCTGGAATACATTAGATTACCTCCGCCAAAAGCCGAAGGCCGAGGAAGGAGGTTATGTTTTCACCGGCGTTGGTTTGTCTGTTATCAGGATTACTCCAAAAGTCTGCGATGGATGTGAATGAAATGTTTCGGAGGGGTGGGGTGTGGCACAATAAACAATCCATTAGATTTTGGTGGCGATCCGAATCATGATCCAGTTTTGGGAATTTGTTTTTAATAACTCCAGTCAGCCTGAGCATTAACACCACAGGCTTTAGGACACGCACAGTGTAACTGATGACGCGTTCATAACCTACATGAAACCTGCCTCGGCGGAGGTCTGCGCTCTCCGAGTGCACTTCTAGTTACGTCATTGTGTTCTTTTCTTTGGGGGTCAGGTGGTGAACGGACGAACTAATTCATATTTTCAACTTGTATATTTCTGTCGATGTTCACTTGTTATCTGGTCGTAACCGCCGGGTAACGCCAGAAACATGTTGTCCAAACCCGTTTTGGAAAGTGTTTATGGCCACGATCCAAAGCTCGCTGGGTGAAAGAGCAAAACCTGATAATTGTTTAAATATCGGGGATAGCGCTGCACATTATCAGACAGTCTTTATTACATAACAGAGCTAAAGAGCTTGAAGTGGGTTCCAACAGTGGAGGGGTGTCGGGGGGGAGAGGGTTTCTGAGGTTGTCTGACCGTCTGACGAGCCGCTCTGAGGAAACCTTCTGGCAGCTGAAGTCTCCACTGGACTGAATCTTGACAGGAAGTGATTCGACTTTAGAATGAAGGCATTGTCTGACAGTATAGATGCAGAACACACAAAACATTGGTAAACCTCACTAGTTAACCACATCTCTCTCTAGTTAACCACATCTCTCACTAGTTAACCATATCACTCTCTAACCACATCTCTCACTAGTTAACCACATCTCTCACTAGTTAACCATATCTCTCTCTAACCACATCTCTCTCTAGTTAACCACATCTCTCACTAGTTAACCATATCTCTCTCTAACCACATCTCTCACTAGTTAACCACATCTCTCACTAGTTAACCATATCTCTCTCTAACCACATCTCTCTCTAGTTAACCACATCTCTCACTAGTTAACCACATCTCTCTCTAGTTAACCACATCTCTCTCTAGTTAACCACATCTCTCTCTAGTTAACCACATCACTCACTAGTTAACCATATCTCTCTCTAACCACATCTCTCACTAGTTAACCACATCTCTCTCTAGTTAACCACATCTCTCTCTAGTTAACCACATCTCTCTCTCGTGCACCCCTCTGGTTCTGGGTTACTGTGTAAAGACTCAGAGTACTCCTGATAGCAGATCCAGGTTTCTATAAACTGGGACGAGGGCCGATAAAATAAGACCCAAGTTGTAATTAAGTGTAATTACTGAACAGATGCCAGTCGGGGTTAACCTGTGTTCAGATCGGTTCTACTGGTGCTGTCTGATAGATGAGGTTCACCTTGTGGATGACCGGATGTCCGTATCTGTGCCTGCTGTCACAGCCTGCTCAACCAGCTGCTGTACTTGGTCCTGGTGAGTGTTTAAATGGCCTATTATTGCATCATGATCATCATCTCTATAATGTGCATAGAAATATTCAAGCCCATGCTCGTGTGTGTTTAGATTACTGACTGATGATCGGCGGCTGAGGCCTTGAGGAATCTAGCAAACACAGAACGCTTCTTCTTCTTCTTCTTCTTCTTCTTCTTCTTCTTCAGTCTAGACGTGTTTTGACCGGGAAGAAAAGTCGGAGTGAGTTCTCATCAGATGCAGATACTGAAGCCTTCCATAGTTGGACCTGGGGGGGGGGGGGGGGGGGGGGGGGGGGGGGGGGGGGGGGGGGGGGGGGGGGGGGGGGGGGGGGG
>CAKAOH010012121.1:348-49462 GCA_916701665.1 Sebastiscus tertius | reverse complement strand
CCCCCCCCCCCCCCCCCCCCCCCCCCCCCCCCCCCCCCCCCCCCCCCCCCCCCCCCCCCCCCCCCCCCCCCCCCCCCCCCCCCCCCCCCCCCCCCCCCCCCCCCCCCCCCCCCCCCCCCCCCCCCCCCCCCCCCCCCCCCCCCCCCCCCCCTTTAAAACAACTCTTCTTTATCGGCCATGTGCCAACGCAGGAGTCAGTCGGGTTAAACAAGATACTACTCCATTATGTCGCTCCTGCCTTTATACATCTCCGAGGCAGGACTCCACTTTGTCATTATGATCATTTTTTACAATGTTTTTCTATTAGAGACTTCAAAACAACCCCCCCCCCCACCCTCACATACACACACAGTCATACACACATTTACCTCTATATGACTAGAATGGAAAAGAAATCGAACATTTGCTCTGAAGTCAGTCGACAGCTCGTTCACAACATGAAGGGCTCAGTAAAAAGGGATAAAAGAGGAATGCATGTATAAAACGCTAAATGGCAGACGGGATCATCATCAGACATCAGAATGAAATGCACCTACACCAGAATGAAAATGGTCCAACGCGTGACGGTTCCTGGTCATCACTTCTGTGGAATATTCTGTACAATAATGTACAACAACGGAGGTTCCCGGATCTCCTCGCTGCGACCTCAGAAGCTGGAATACTGAAAGTTTAACAGACGGGCCACCGAACATGATCCAAGCCCGGCGAGTCACACGGCGTCACGTCTGGTCCGTTCTCTTTATGTGAGTTATCCCACAGGAGGCTCCGAGAGGCCGAGTCCGAGAGAAACGTGATCATAACGATCCAATACTGCTGATTCGTTGAGTCCTCCACGCTCACAGTAGAGCCGTTGATAGAAGCAGTTCCCACCGTAGTCCATCACCGTCAGAGCTTTAGAGCTCCTCTCCTGCTAGAATCAATCCAAACTGCGGTCTTTCAGTGTCTCCGTGGATTTCCTTCAGAACCTGTCTCGGTCCATTTCAGCTTCTGCTCCACAACAAAACAAGCACAACTTCAAATTTCCGATAATATTTCTTCAGTTTTTTTCTGTTATTTTCAAGATAGCAGATCATCAAGACACACGCACGCACACACACACACACACACACACACACAAATAAAAAAAGAAATCAGTATTCAGGAGAGACTGGAGATGAGCGGACGGATGAAGACGTGGAACAGTTTGTTCTGTTTGTCTGTTTGTCTGTTGTCATGTTATCTGTTCGGTTCCTCTGGCGGTCTGACGGCTGCCGGCTGCTCTAGCAGACGGTGCCGTTCTCCTGTCGGGACTTGGGGCAGGTGGATCGGGGTATCGGCTGGACGGAGGGAGCCAGGGTGCAGAAGAAGCCGGCGATGAGGGTGAGGCCGAGGCCCCCCCAGGCGCAGAACATGGACCAGCCGTAGCCGTGGCCGATGTCGTCGGGGAGGCTGTACTGGTTCCGCGGGTAACGGGAGAGCTCGAAGTTGATGCCGGCAACGCAGGTGCAGAGGGAGATGATGCAGAAGGTTCCTGGAACGACAGAACAGGATGTTGAAGGAGAAAGATACACCAAACCTCTGTCTGTGACAACCCTGACAACCCTGACATCTACTGACATCTACTGACATCTACTCACTATCCGCTGTCTCCAACACTGTCTCCTGCAAAATATGTTTATACCCGAGTCCAGGGGTCAGCAACCTTTACTATCAAAACAAAAAATCTGTCTGGAGCTGCTAAACATGTGATCATTATGATGAAGGTAACTCAGTTTATAGTCTCAGTATATAGTATATCAGTCTAATGCAGTGAGGGCCAAAGAGACAATGTACTACGGAGTATCAGGGCCACATTGAGGGAAACAACATCTGAGATTTACACAATAAAGTCAGAACTTTACGAGAAAAGAAGAAAATAACACATGAAATTACTACTTTATAATATTATGACAATATTTGTGCCCACCTCGATAACAATTTTAAAAAATGTTTCTTGAGGCTGAGGGTCTTATTTTTATCTTTTATTTATTCTGTTATTATTGTTATTGTTAAGCGGTTTGAGGTCTCTGAAAAGCGCTATATAAGTTGAATCTATTATTTATTATTGAGATGATTTCCTCAATGTGGATGAGCTCTTTGAATTGGTATACAGATATTCAGATGTCACTACGAGACCTCTCCTCGAGAAGGACTTGGACACGATAACAAACACACCGGATCATAGCGAGGTTTGGTTTCTCTGTTAGTCTCCATCATGTTGTCACACATTATAATAATCCCGGTGTTGCACTCGGTAGTTCACATGAAAACAGAGAGCCTGAGAGAGGATCAGTACGGACGGTGAGCACGCTTGTTGGATTGTTTGTACTGACGATTCAACCGTTAAAGTTCTCCATCAAGTGTTGGAAATGTTCCAGTCACACCGGATCACCTGATACTGACTCTGCATTCAATGGAAAGGGCTGTCTGATACATCGCCAACCACTTCATCACTCTACTGTGTCTGCATTGCATTGTGGTCCGTTGTTGTCTCTCATCTTCTCTGCTGGTCCATCTTTGAATGAACGGTGTCTCTCTGATTCACCACCAAACCACCGGCATCTCTCACCTCCAATATGTTGCTGTATGTTTTAGTAACCTGTCCTCTCTCATCTGAGTGACTCTGTCCCTTTTGGACCGTGTTTAGCAGAGAAGCAGTCGGAGATGCAGCTCTAAATATGGCCTCGTTCTGGGAGCGCCGCTGTGACCCCGTGGGCTGATTTGGCCGCTGCAGACTGACCCAGCCTATTTTCTTTTTGCCTTTATTGCCAAGCAATATAATTGACTTTTTAATTGCCTGTTCATTATACAACTGTAGGGCACAGCACTAATCCAAGGCCCGTCATAATTGAGTGTGCAGTCGCCTCCTGCCAAGCCAGAGCGGTGCAGCACAGCAGATCAGCGTGTGTGTGTGTGTGTGTGTGTGTCACTACTGACTGCCCACTGCCAGAAAGTGGGACATCTACAGGGTTGTGTGTGTCTCTGTGTGTGCATATTCACACTGATATACTACACGTTCATTCATCTAAATCACCACTGATGAGATACACGCGTTTTCTATCCGACTAGTTCTAATAGCACGTCGTCGTACGGAGCCGAAGTCAGGAGGTGGTTAGCCTAGCTTAGCATAAAGACTGGAAGCAAGGGGAAACAGCTAGCCAGAAACAGAAATACATCCATGTGCACGGAGACAAATACTTCAACTGACTTTATGAATTACAAAAAATGATTTTCTTACAGTATTGGGTTGACTGATGAGGTGGTGATGCTATTGACTTTCTGTGTGTGTGTGTGTGTGTGTCTCACCTCCCATGAGGAAGAGGAGGCCAGCCACATACTGCATAAGGCCTCTGTCCCAGCAGCAGCCGAGCACGCCGATGATCCAACCAAACAGGATGATGGCCACCGCCATGCCCATGAAACCTGCCGTCATTCGCCGCAAGTCTGAGGAAAACAGGAAGAAAAGGAGAGACGGTGAACATCAACTAGAGTTTAACAATTAACGCTGACCTGGACAGGATCATCCTGACGCTGTGAAGAGAGGCAACACGACACTCACAGCAGTCAGTCACCGGCGTGCCGGTCCAGTTCTAGTCCACAATGACGCAGCGGTGTCGTGTTGCAAAAACTAAATCACACCCCGAGTCCAACTGACACAAAACCAGCCCGGCTGTCCTCAGCAGTCAGAGGGAGTCGGTTCTAATGTTGAACTAAATCACACTTAATGAGTCTCAAACGGGGCGGCGCGGTGGTGCAGCGGTTAGCGCTGTCGCCTCACAGCTACAGGGACGCAGGATCCCTTCTGTGTGGAGTCGGCATGTTCTCCCCGTGTCGGTGTGGGTTTACTCCGGGTGCTCAGGTTTCCTCCCACAGTCCAAAGACACGCAGGTTCATTGTTGACTCTAAATGTCCCATAGGTGTGAATGGTTGTCTGTCTCGATGTGTCAGCCCTGTGATAGTCCGGAGACCTGTCCAGGGTGGACGAGAACGTGTCGGCAATAACCAGGAGGAACAACAGTCTGAGCAGAAGTATGGGAGAGGAGGAAGAGGAGGAGGAGGAGGAGGAGGAGGAGGACAGTCAGACTCACTCTGACTCCCAGTTGAAGAGAAGAGTTATGATACGCAACACAGATAAAAAAAACTCTTGTGAGAGACAAAAACTATGAACATTTGTTTGCAGATAAAGAGCTGTTCCTGAATTCAGTTAAATCCCAGATGAGTTTTGAATACAGACGTTATTAGACGCACGTTTTAAAGAACATGCATTTTTTAAATGTTTAAAAACTCGGAGAAGGAGAAGCGGTGGTGGGATTGTGGGACGCTGGAGATTAAGGACATTTGTCAACAGACGATGAGAGACATCGCAGCGTTCTGCAGCGTCCACGGGGACCTGAGTCAGACTCTACTTAAATGTTAAATATTGAATCTATTGCAGCTTTTATGAATCTGGTCCAGTTTACGGAGACGACACAGTGAGGGCAAACAGAAAGAGACGGTGTGTGTGTGTGTGTGTGTGTGTGTGTGTGTGTGGGGACAGCAGTGTGCTCTGCAGGAGGGTAATGACAGTGACAACGACTGGCTGCAGAGAGGAGCTGAAATATGAAGAGGAGAAGGAGGAGGAAGAGCTCCGAGCAAAACCCGACTCCCCTTCTCCGAGTAGATTAGAATGTCATGGGTGAGCTGCTCTGCTGGGGGGGGGTGGAGGATGGGAGGATGGAGGATGGAGGGGGGAGGGGGGAGGTAAGGAGGAGGCCGGGGGCTGGAGTAGAGGACACCATGCGGTGGGGCGAGGAAAGGTCAAAACATTTGGCCTGAGAGGATGAATGTAGAACAACAGAAGACGAGTGTCCTCTCATGTAGGACGTGTTCCTTCATCTTAACCCCTTCACACCCAGCAGCCGCTCTGATGACAGCTAATGTTTAAAGTCACGTCTCCCTCACTTTTACAGTTTCACTATGATTGACTTACTAAACCGTGTCCCTCTTGTCACAAACCAGGACTCGTCACCGTCTTCTGATGCACACGTCAACATCTGTCTGTCCAACCTCATTTCTCCAGCTGAGGAACATTTTGAGACCCTCGCTGAGCAGATGTGATGCAGAAACACTGGTTCACGCCTTCATCAGCTCTCACTTCGACTACTGCAACTCTCTCCTTGCAGGCCTCCCAAACACAACTAGACTACAACATGTCCAAAACAGAGACACCCGGATCCTCACCAGAACATCACCCCGGTCCTCCGCTCCCTTCACTGGCTCCCAATAAACCATCGGATCATCTACAAGATGCTCCTCCTGGTCTTCACCGGTCCCACCTTCCTACAGGAGCTACTCACCCCTCCATCCTCACCCCTCCATCCTCACCCCTCCATCCTCACCCCGGACACTCAGGTGTCTGGCAGTTCCAACCTTCCTGGAGCCAGCTCCCCAGAACATTCAGGGCCTCAGACTCACTGGTTTTAAATCTAATCTTAAAACTCACCTGTTCCTTTTAGCTCCCCCCCTATGGTTTTATAATCACTGTGATTTCAGACTATCTTTAGTTGCCTTTAACTCATGTCAGGAAGTAATTTGTCTATCGTTTTATTCGTCCTATTTTGACGCTTTTAATGGTGTTTCTTGTGTAGATTGTCTGAACGTTGTCTGTGATAAGAACCTTGAGATATCACCGTATTTTAAAGTGTGCTGTATAAATTAAATTCACTATTATTAATAATAATAACTTGTTCTCTTCTATAAGGTCAAGATGACAGACGTGGAAACAAACTCCAGCAAATAAACAGGAATTCAAAGGCCGACTGTCCTGGAGCCGTTTCTGACACATGCAGATGTCCGTGCACGACTTTATGAGGACGGACGGAGCTCATGTGGAACTCCCCCCGTCAGGAGGCCTGTCAGTCACACACGGTAACCATGGCGACCCCTGACCTTTACAGTGAGGCGTGAACGTGTTTGACAGTCAGTGACGCTGTAGAAGTTGTGTTTCGTCTTGCTGAGTGTCCACACATACAGTAGCGTCTGTCTTTGTCACATATCGTTTAGTTTTGAGTAATGCAGATTCTGCACCAGACACAGACACACGGTCTCTGTTCGTCACACGTCTATTCATGGTCAGTCGTGTATTTGGAGCCTAGTTTAGATGATTTTGAGTGTTGATGGAGCAGCTACGATGTCAGCATATAGCTTAGCCCCGATCGAGCCAAACTCCATTCAGAAAAGCAGCATTTTAAAAGTGGTTTGCTTGTCGTTTTACAGACAGAACTGACGAAGCACCAATTCATTCATCATTATGTAGTCATTACAGCATCCTTTTGATCCTTTTGATCCTTTTGTTGCAATTAAATCACAGCAAAATCTGTTTATTTTGGCTTCCTGCCGCAGTAGTAACCAGGTTATCTCAGTCGATGTGTGACTTACTAGATACGATGATGCAGCTCGGCGTGCGCCTGTTTGTGTTTTATACGACTTTGTCAACAGCTACAGAGCATCACTAGAGGTTATTTTGACCACGGTTGATGATGGACACAAACGTTTTTAAACATTATTTATACACAGGGGTCCGATGAGTTGGGAAGAAGTTAAACCTGTATTGGCTTCACATGTTTTAATAAAAGGCTAACGGCGTGCTGACACTGATGTAGGTCAGGGTGAGGTGATCTTTCCCGTCTTCCTGCACCCTGACGGACCCTCTGTCAGGTCAGATTAGCCCTCAATGTGTCCTCTGCTGAGAGTCAGATCCTGCAGGTTACGTGGGACTCCCCAAGTTTAGTTTACCCCCCCCTCCGGGTAAAAATGTCCTGTGAGTCCTCAGCATTACCACCCCTCTCTGGCATGAATAAGGCTCTGTACTCGGTCCACTCCTTTTCATCATCTACATATATTCCCCCTCGGTCAGTTCCTCCGCCGTTTCAACCTGGACTTCCACTGTTACGCCGATGACACACAGATATATATTAGCACCAACAGGTTTACATCCTGGTCCATCCTGGTGCGTCTCATACAGATGCTAAAGGTTGGCTTTGTGCATCGGTATCAGACGCAGAGGATCACTGACTGAAGCATATTTAACGAGCTGGGGGAGAAAAGGAGTTTCCTTGACTTCGTCTTTGAATAAGCTGCCACAAGAGGCAGAGTTTACCTTCATCATACGTCTTCATAGACAACTGACAGCAGGAGATAGCTGGTAACTGAAAGGAAACTCACTGAGAACACTGTTAAGTGTTTGACAGAGCAAAAACACCCCCAGTCCCACCGGGAGGAGCTCAGAAATAGCAGTACAGGAGGAGTATCGTCACAGACCGGCTCAGGCAAGGAGACGAGGAGTCTATGCGAGAGATTTACTGGAAACAAACATGTTTTATTAAAACTAAAGTTGGTCTCTGCTAAATTATGCAAAAGGTACATGTTTGTCTCTGGGCGTACGTCATTGTTCTGTTGAAGGTACAAATGGAAGGGCTGGTTTAGGTACAAAGAATCAAGGTGTACTAAAAAGGAAGCTTTTACTCCATCTATGTCGGGACAAACTGCTGAGACAGACGCGGTGAGACCTGTGGAGTGTCCATCCAACGCTGCACCACAGCACAAGGTAAAAAGAAACTGCCGGTTCAGTCCGACAATCTGTATGCAAACTCAGCATCACAACACGTCACATGACAACCGACTCCGACACAAACAGCTGACTTGTTGCATCTGCATACAGGTTAGCTGCTGTTTCTGGGCGGCTGAGCACTGTCAGGTCTGATGTGTGGATACCTCACCGAGAGATCTGTTTAAACCCTTATGCGCAGTTTGATGCACGTCTCTGCAGCTGTCAGCCTGTCCGTCTGTCTCGGTCTGTGGATCCTCGATGGGTCCTCGCACCAGTCAGAATTCAGACAGGGGCACACGGGCCTGTGTGTCGGCTGGAGCCGGGAGCCGTCAGATGTCATCCATGTCTCCGCATTTGACTACATTTCTCCTCCCAGGGAAGTTTGGAAAGCGAGAGAGATGGATAGGTGATACTGTTATGATAGTATTCTGTACAGAGAGAATATACAGAGAGAAGCAGAGCAGTCTCCATCTGTTCCTGTTAATAATCTCATTTTTTGCAGGCTGAAATTAACAGAACCCTGGAAGGGACAGGGAGGGGAACAAACTCAAAGTTAAGATATATTCAAACTGTCTGCATATAGAGTAACTTATGGTCCAACACTGGAAGTAGAGGAGACACACTTTAGTACGAGAGCAGTGTGTGTGTGTGTGTGTGTGTGTCCTGCTGGGGGTGATGATCGGTACACCTGCTCACATATCATTATAGTCCAGGTGAACCAGGATGACTTCTCCACTCCCGGCTCATCATCACACATTTCATCGGATGCTGTGTCTCACAGCGTGGGACCGGGACGCCGTCACAGACGCTGATTCATTTATTCACACTTACAGCTGCATTAGGCCTCGTGGACCAAAACAAGAAGTACTAGCCGTCTCATCCAGAGTCCACTATGACACACACATCGTGCCCTGTTCATTTTAGTGACGTGAGACAACAATATGGGAACACTTTGACTATATCATAACCACATGAGAGCAGTAAACCATGGATTTGATCGTCCCAATGGAGGTGCTAAGATCTGTGTCTTATACGTCGTCTTTCATATGCAGAGATTTTCCAAAAGCATCATCATAGTTGGGAATAAGAAAGATAAAGAATAACACAATTATATACCTGAATAAACTGTTGACACTATGCTCATAAGAATCACCCAACACCTCCTCATACTGCACCTAAAGGACCCAGAACCACATACGACCGTTGGGGGTACCAGCAGCAACAGGCGCAGGTTGTGAAAAGTTCACAGTTTTAAACACATAATGTTGTGAAATGCAACAAAACTACTTGGTTAGGTTTAGAAAAAGATCATAACAAAGTTTGTTACGTAACTGAGGTCATGTAGGTCAAACAAACATGAGACTTTCAGACCACTGTTTGTGTCACATGTGAAACTGAAAGTAACGTTGACTGATTTTGTCCCGTCAGTCCCTTAAAGTCACGTGAGTTGTTAGTCAGCGAAGCCAACGTCAACCACAACCGTTTCCTAACCCTAACTAAGTTCATTTTGACACTATGCATGTAACGAGCGTACGTTGACGCGCCGTCTCTGGTCCGTCCAAAAGTAACGCTAGAGGGGTACGCCGTGCGTCCGTCTCCGATGACCAAACGGCGGTATTGGACAAGTTGTGAGTGAGATTATGACCGATCCGTCCACCCCGACCTCCCCTGTATGTGGAGTTTGTCTCTCTTTATACTACCTCACCACTTCCTCCTTTGCTCCCGTCATAATATACAACCACTACAGGTTGCCGCCTAACAATGAACCTAAATATGGGTCTTAATAAGCTGCTTGCAAATCACTTACATAAAGTATTGTACATCATTTTTCCAGCTGAGAGTTCTCATGTTTTCATTATGCACTCAGTTTAAAATGCACAGAGAATGCTTGTCATGTTTTGTATCCAGTAGGAGCTGAATTCAATGAAACTCAGGGTTGTGAGTTTATTCGTTTTGGTATTGTGTGTACCAGCGTTCACCAGGAGGCAGCAGTACACAATAACAAGTACTGGGAGGTACCAGCCCAATTTAACTTCAACAACCTCCCAGTTAACCTTACAGCGGTCCATTAGTTAGCTGTGTGATAATGCATCTGTGTTCCTCACAGGCCACCGTTCACTTAGCCACAGATTTGTTGCAGCATCTCGGTGAGTTACGAGCCGTAAAAGAGCAGCAGTTGATGCACCTTCACCGAAACCAGCCGTCATTGATCTTCTGTTGCTTTAAAGTAGAAAGGGTTGTTTCCATTCTGTGAGACAAGCGAGAGAAACAGTGGAACTATAGACATGAGTGAAATAATGACAGCAGAACAATAAACGTCCCTAACTGTAAAGAACAGGAGTGATTGCAGAATACGAGGCGGCAGATGATCAGAACAACCTCCGTCTTCAAAGCCTCCGTTGAATCCTCCTGATTGCTGATGCTGCGCTGTGAAAGACTGAGGATAATAACGGCTCATTTGTTTACTGTATCAGCGTATAACAGGCTGCCGTCTGTCTGTCTGTCTGCTTATTCTCTCATTGTTCAGCTCCGTGCTGCAATTCCCTTTTAATTACACTCTCTGCTCCAGGACCAATGGGCCCAAATGAAACGCTATTTCATAAAAGGGGAAATGGCTTTTGGGTGCCTGTGAGGAAATGTTATTTTCTCAGCTGGATAGATGGAGAGGGAAATGTTCGTCTGTAGCAGCTCAAAGGTTTCCTGCTTGCTGCGTTGGAATATACAGTTGGAGCAGTCAACTGGTGACCTGGAGCAACTTACATCTGCCTCATCTACTCCTACTTTGATTAGTGAGTTGAATTCCTCCCAGACTGCCTTTTAGACACCCACCAAATGGTGGGGGTGTATGGTCGCAACTTGAGACGCGAGAATGGATTTGGACTTGAGAGACGACGTCTACGAATGGACTATTTCACAAGTTTACAAGCTAATAAAAAGCAAACTCATCGTCAGACGATAGCCGGTGGGTTCCCAGATTGCATTATGTGTTCGGCCTCTTTCCGACTGTTTACCTGCATCCAACCAAAACCTGCTCGAACACGAGTGGTCGGTACGACTCAGACTACAAACGGAAACCAGGACGCTTCCGATATACCAAGATCTTGTCTTGTTGCCTACGGATTCTACATGTTTAAAGAGATTACTGTGGTAGGAACTGGCTTCTTTGCCTCAGGAGAAGGAAGCCTGCCGGTCACACGTGTAGTCTTGCCAGTCACCCGACCGAAACACTGCAAGAGTTTATGGCGCTGTGATTGTTAGATCTGACATGGTGACCATCGTCAAAGACTCAAATAGCGTGTAGTCTGATCCCGGCATCAGGCAGACTGGTCTGAGAGTCTAATCTGATGAACTTTGAAGGCCAAACCAACAAATTCAATGCATTTGTGCACATGTATTTTTGGAATGGGAGAGTGACTAAGCGTTTGTGATGAGAGGTGTTGGTGGAGGAGAGACTTTCAGTGAGATTGAGATTAGCTGAGGTTTTGCTGCTGTAAGCATGAGGCCCTGTCACAGAGGCTGCCTGCAGCCACGGCTCGTCAGGGAGTGGAAACAGAGCTTAATTTCATTACCCCATGCCAACCGCCGCTGGGGAGAAAACAATGGACTGGGAAAATCAAATTAGGCGAGATAGCAGGGAGGAGGGGAAAGGTGGGTGTGATGGGGATGAGCTGGCAGAGTCCATGTCTTTAAACATACGTGCTGTTTTACTGAGGAGGCCCTCGCGACGCGCCCTGTGGCACCGTGGAGCCGGGGGGGGGGCATACGGGTGATTTCATGGCGTGTCAGTCAGCGGCGGCGTGAGCACCCCTGCAGGTTGAGTCAGGGGCCCCCGAGGGAGCTGGCTCAGCGTATACAGAGGGGGGGGATGCAGGACGGACGGGGGAATCATCACTGACAGACGTCTCCTGGAAAACATCGGACACACGGGTCCCCGCGGAGCCGCCAGTCGGAAGCTGGATGCCGGAACGACGGGAGCTAAGATGACACCGCGGGTCCAACCGGAGGCCCATCGGTGGGGCCAGCATGCTGTCAGTCACCTCTCTCTCTCTCTCTCTCTGG
The DNA here is from genome assembly GCA_916701665.1 of Sebastiscus tertius. Lineage (NCBI taxonomy): Eukaryota > Metazoa > Chordata > Actinopteri > Perciformes > Sebastidae > Sebastiscus > Sebastiscus tertius. The sequence continues at coordinate 37,797 of CAKAOH010012121.1, read as the reverse complement.
GAGGGCATGTACTGAGCATACATGGTGACAGGACAGCTGGCATACGGGAGTGTTACAGTACTACAGCGGCATGCTCTTATCAGCTGTCCATTTGCTGTCTCCATGGCAACAAAACTCTGATGCTGACACACAAACATTAAAAACGGGGCCATGATGCAATAAAGACACCGCATGTTACACAACAGTAGAGCGGCAAAGAAACTCACTTAGTGCCAAAAGGAATGAGCTCGTTAGGATCCAGAGTTTATCCCCTCGTGGTCAGCAAACTTCAGGAGACTCTGCCGATTGGATTAGAAGATATCTTGTGTGCACAGTCGATGTTTTGACGTGAGGATAGCATGCTTCAACCAAAGTGTCTGTCAATATCGTTGAAAAATGTCTGAAACGCGATACCAAACCAGAAGAGTTCTAAACACATGCACCTTAAAGGAGCAACAGCACTGACCGCTAGCCTTTCAAATGGGTACAAGCAGGCCAAATTCAAATCACTGGAGCCGGAGTGACTGATAGCAGTTAGCGCAAGCTTTTGCAATTTGAGGGTTACCTTCTAGACATGATCGTGTTAGCCTCTGGCCAGCAGTAGTGTCTCAAAGACTCACTGCCTTAATAACCAGCTGCACGCGCACCACAGAGAGACGTGTCGAGGCTTCTCAGGTCGGTAGAATCTAACATTATCTCTGTTGATCCGGTTGGTTAGCTTGCTTCCACGGCTGCAAAAGGCTGTGTTTGTGTCATACGTGTCGTACTCGTTCTGCACAACGTGATTGGTCGATGTCTTTACTTGCGCTGCGAAAGCTCAGAAAAACTGACCTTGTACAGAACCTTGTCACTTTTTGGCCGCCTAATATTTGCGTGGTGAATGAAAGAATTCATGACAAAAACAGAAGTTTGAAAATACATATTGACGTGCAAATATCATGGCAACCTGAGCGGCAGCTGTGCAGATATCTATTAACTGTGGAACCACAGACCGACCAACACTGTCCCCATTAGTCCCAACTAACTATGATGGTATGCTTGGAATCAGGATCTTCATAGTCACTCAGCACTTCTGAGCTGTTCTACTAGCTTTGACGGGTGACAAACAGTATGAGCAGGGTCATGATGTTTATTAATCAAGGTCAGGGACTACAATCAAAGGACAAAGGGATGGACATCAGCAGCTTTCTGCTAAATTAATTGATATCTGGAAGCATTTGATGATCATAAAGCAGAGATAGAGACCTGCTGGCAGAGAGAAAAAAGGAAATTGTCCAATCTGGTGCCTCAGGAAGCCGAATCCCTCCCCTGCCAAGCTGTGTGACATATTCATCTGCTAATATACAATATGATCCTCCATGTAAAAGGACTGCTCGCTGCAGATGGAGCAGAAGCGCTGTCAGCCAATCACGGCACAGCGTCATTAAAGTATTGCTGTTGCACGGCGCCGTCTTAATGGCTGTTGTGCATCCCGTTGACGGGCCGCTTCGCTGGCACCGCCGATAAAATGGGACTTGTGTGTGACTCAGCATTTTTTTTTGAGAGAAGATTTTCTTAATCTTATCCAGGACCGGTGCCAAGTTGTTGGAGCGCGGGACGCTCCGGTCTGGACCCCGAAAGCTGCTCCAATGATTCAAAAGGCAGAACAGGGAGCAGGAGGAGTGAGGAGGGAGAGCTGGTGAAAACAGAGAGAGATACTAAAAGCTCTTAGCCATTAATATCTGCAGGTCTACGCGTTTCCCAGCGTGGAAATGAGAGCGTCGCTCATTTAGAAGAGGATGTGCGGAGCGGAGAGCTTAGAAGCAGCGATAGGAACAGAAAGAGGAAATGACATGATGGCTTTGGTTAACTCTCACACTCCGCTCCTCACTTTAAATACATGAATGCATCCTGAAACCAAGTTTAAAATGATTTCACTGTCTCAGAAAATCAGGGTCAGAATATCCATGTTTGCAATAATGTCCCAGTTAAGAGGAAACCAGACGCACAAAGCTGGAAACCCTGTTCATCAGTGATGTAAAAGAGGCCTAAATAGAGAGTTTAGAAAGACCTTTGTCATGCTACCTAGAGGAGATGTTGGTCCGATGGTGGGGATAGATATAGGAACGGTCAGGGATCACCATGGTCATTATGATTCATCCTCTGGGGATCATAAATATCCATACCAAATCTCAGGGCTATCTGGAGGGTAGTTGGATCTTACTCCGGACCAAAGTGTGGGACGTCGTAGATCAGTTGACGGCGGTAGCTGGGTGGAGCAACATGTGATAAAACCGCTGCTTCTCTGGACAGTCGATACGAGTCAATGCTGGGAAATAGGACAGTGAAGTATTGACAATATGACGTGCGTAAACCAAAGAGGATGCACCCAGGGACACTGCTGATGTGAGGACTTCAGGCAGCAGGCGTTCAGACTAAAATCAGTATCAATATACCTAATCTCCCCACGGCATCACTACTCCCTTTCATATACTACGTCACGATGGAGTCTATCGCCACAAAGACTTTGCACTATTCTACTTATCATGCACCATAAATAAATCATTGTTCATTCGATCCTGATTGACATGCTATTGACAACAGGGGAGTCCATGTTTTCAAGGATGCATGTGTGTATTGAATTTGTGGGATATATACACTCACTGCCCACTTTATTAGGCACACCTGTTCAATTGCTTGTTAACACAAATAGCTAATCAGCCAATCACATGGCAGCAACTCAATGCATTACGTCATCTAGACGTGGTGAAGACGACTTGCTGAAGTTCAAACCGAGCATCAGAATGGGGAAGAAAGGGGATTGAAGTGACTTTGAACGTGGCATGGTTGTTGGAGCCAGACGGGCTGGTCTGAGTATTAAACTGCTGATCTACTGGGATTTAACACACAACCATCTCTAGGGTTTACAGAGAATGGTCCCAACAAGAGGACAGATCCAGTGAGCGGGATGTGCACGGAAATGCCTTGTTGATGTCAGAGGTCAGAGGAGAATGGGCAGAGTGGTGGGAGATGATAGAAAGGCAACAGGAACTCAAACAACCACTCGTTACAACCAAGGGATGCAGAATACCATCTCTGAACGCACAACACGTCCAACCTGGAAGCAGATGAAGACCACCGGGACTAGCAAGGTGTACCTAATAAAGTGGCCGGTGAGTGTATATTTCTTATCTCAACTCTAACCTTAAATCTGCTATCAAATGCAGAACGACCAAAACGGCCTTAATTTTTTAAACACAAAAGTCTAAAAAAAAAAAAAAATCAAACTAGTCTTCAAGGACGAGCAAACACACTCCAGCTCCTGAGAGGACCCTCTTCTTATTTTTGCCATTAATCTATCCTGAACCTGAAGGCCTGAAGTGCTTCCATTTCCGCTGCTCATCCCGTCGCTGAAGAACGTCTGGAATAACGTCTGTGATTTTATCTTAATAGGAAGCCGGCTGCATGGCGCTAACGGGAGAGGAGGAGGAGAGAAGGGGAACAGTGGCGGGATGAAAGTGGCAGAGGGAGATGGTGAAAGTAATTACTTCTTAAATTGTGAGAGATAGATTAAGGAGACAGAGGGCAAAGAAATACACTTTCCCTCTCAGCTCCCGGGAAGATGAACTGATGATGATGATGTGATGGATTTAACTGACTATGGTAGCTACCTATGACCTACTTATTGAGAGGTTCATGCACTACAAAAGTTTAGCTATGTTACTGATCATTATTTGGCATAAAATCATCAATCCAATGCTTCACTGTTGCTCCACTAAAGGACAGTATAAACTGAAACGACAGTGGATGTCTCAGGGAGAACTGGATGCTGCAATCAAAGACGATGCCCCCTTCGTTCCTCTGAAAGTTGCTCACTGGTTACATCTCCACAGGTTTCCTCACTCTTCTGTCTCCCGGCCCACAGAGCATGCTCAGTAGAGTCTGCACGTTGGATCTCATTTCAGAGAGTGAGTGACAGAAAGAACATGTATTCAGTGTCTTACAGTCACTCCTTTTCTAATGATTGTATATGGGAAAAAGTCTTTATGGGCCTGTGCGCTACAGAGTAATGATGTCCGACAGCCCTGCCCACAATCCCCAAGCTGGTTCACACACACACAAACACACTTAAACATAAAACATATAGGTTTAGAAAAAGTTGAAAGATGAGAGTTAATGGCAGGGGCCAACCTGACAGTGTCCAACGTTAAGAAGGCTCATTATGTCAAAAAGTGCAAAAGCTGTTAACACGTCTTGGTAATAAAACCATCCTTGTATTGGTTTTACATGTACAGTTAATCCTAAAGCATGCAGTATGTGCAGGGTCATATTATATCACGTTGTGGAAGAGATCTCTGCACCTTACAACTGATTATCGTCCTTTTCACGAAGAGAAGCAAACTAGAAAAACCTCAAATACTCCGATATAAAAAGAGGTATAAAATATGTCCTGTAATCTTCGATCTACTCTAAAAAGGATATGCTTCAATGTTCTTTCTTGACTTTTAAGCCAACATGAATGACAAGTCTTTAAAGTGCTTTAGAAAAAATGGAAATTTGAACATCTGCAATTCGCTGACGACTGGAGAAACTCTGTCTGTCAAGACCAAACTCCAGAAACAGCAGATGAGATGTCAAATACTCCAGACCAGGAGGAAAGCTCCGGGTCTGAGAGGTGAAGCCAGGTGACAGGTCGCTACCACGGCGTTGTCCGTGTTGTCATCTAACATCTTTAACCCTTTCACAGTGTGTTTTCACTTCATGAACGTTAATTGTAACCTTTAGGTCGCCTAAAAATGTCTCATTCAGTGTTCGGTTGTACGTAGTACGATGATGCCAAACTCCAGGTTTCAAAACCGTAGTCCACAAACCAGCAAGGGGACGTCACGCTGACTACATCCACTTCTATATGCAGTCTATGCTCCAGACACTCCTGAGGCTTTTCTACAATGGCATCTGTCATAGCTCTAAATCTCAGTCTGTCGTCAAACACGGTCCTAACAGGTGTTTGTTGGTCTGAATGCTTTCAGGCCTGCTGGGTTTTTTCTCCAGGACTTACTTAGTCTCTGGAGGCTTCAAGCTCCAGCTCTGACTGTAACTGCTGCTTATATCTCTAAAGAGGAAGTTGTCTCGTTCCAAAAGCAGGGAGGGTGAGAGCCAGAGAGAAACTGTAGGAGGAAAAGGCAGACGGAGAGAGTTGATATGAGTGGGACGGACGAACAAACAAGAGTGAGGAAAAGATTCTGCTTCTGACGGAGAGACTCCCACCCGGACGCCAGCTCCTGTTTGAAGTCAATTCAACAGACTTACTGACAATTTATTCTCCTATTTTTATAGCAGATTCTCTCATGCTATGCAGAAAGAACTCGTGATTTGGTTTGTTGGCAGAAAACTAACTGCTTTATAGGCTACTACTGTTTGTTTTCATCCTGTGATGGAGGCCGGTGGAGGAGAAGCAGGCTGACAGACAGCTGAGAAACAGACGTGCACGTCGTCGTTCCCCCCCGTCCTGCTGCCACGCCGATGACTGCATGCCGGTCTGGAGACCCGGATGGACGACAACATTCATTATGTTTGACACCAGCTGCTCTTTGCTGCAGGTAAGGTGACCCGCTGTGACGAGATCAACATTTGTAGATTTACAAAAACAAGCAGATTTTTGCTCCTTTGTGAAGTAAAGTAAATGTAAAGTGAGATTCCAACCTAAAAAACATGATATATATACTCCATTATGTCTTGGTCCCGGTTTGTTGTTTGGCATGTTTATCAATGACAGTGCACATCCAACCAAACATGATACAGTCATGTAGAGAAATGACGCTTCGTCAGCGGCCCTATACTTCACACTATGACGCTCTAGGTTTAACCCTCCAGCGTCAGTGGTTCTCAAACCTTTTACACGACGTACCACCTCAGAAAATATCTGACTCTCTAAGTTCCACCATTCATAATAATAACTCAATGGCACCTCCTCTAACGTATCTTCGTATCAACACAGGTTTGTTGTTCACAGTGTGGCTTTATCAGGAATAATAGAGTGCACCCCCTCAGGTTTAGTAGCGCCACGCTGTTGAGCGCTTTTGTTTCTCTTCACCGTGTCTCCGGTCCAAATCGAACTGAAACTTGATACAACGTGCGTCATTGTGCAGCGTAACTGTGGGAAAGCATCGATAAGAGGAGTCGATAGTCAGAGATTCCTCTGTGTACCACCAGTAGTACGTGTACCATAGTTTGAGACATTAAAGACATTACTTGAGACAGTAAAGGGCGCGGCGGTATCAGACCGAGCATGTGTATTTGTATTTGTGTGTATTTGACGAGATGGGAGTGAGACCGGGTTGGTAAATCAGACACAGGCTGGGGTGAGCCGAGGTGAGGAGTGACGCCTTGACAGGTCTAACAACACTTTCTGTCTTTTCTCTCGGCATCCAGCAGCTTGTCCTTTGTCAGCACATGCTTCACTATCTGAGCAGGACTGTGTTTCTATTCTCACGAGCCAGAGAGAGAGAGGGAGGAGAGAGAAGAGGGAGATGACCTTGGTTCCTCAGACGGTGGAGCAGCGCTGCTGCCCACGTGCACCGAGGAGATAAGCGGCAGTGCTGAGAAGCCAACTTGACAAACCCTGACGCCTCACAGCTCTAAAGCTGGACACACAGTCCTTCCACTGCACCGCGCTGAGCTGTGGGACTGGCTTATGTGATGCTTCCATTCAACATCTGTCCACCCACACACAACCCTCTCTTATCTGCCCTATATACCGACTCATTTTAAACCAACTTTAATTACAGTTGCACGGGAGTGAATAATGGAGCTTAAAAAGAAGTAGTGACAGTAAAATGTGCCGGAGCTATTTAAGTCTGCCTGCCTGGGTATTGTTGCATTGTTTGTTCATCTAAGCGCCGCGGTCCCTTGTTGGAATATGCAGGTAAACAAACAAACAGGGCACGACGTAAAGCCTGGAGAGGACGCGGCTCGCTCCTTAAAGCTCCAGCTTAGACCATCTGTTACGGTGTCGGGTCTTTCTGTTTCACTTAGTGCTCATATGTTAAATCACTGGCCTCCACTCAGAGGTAATCTGATTACACTGCAAGATGGATGGATTTATGAAACCATGGTCTTTGGTACAGATTTTCACTGAGGCCTAATGTTTGCCATCAAGCTGATTTCCGATCTATCTGACCCACCTGTCACAGGATGACATTATTATTTGTCTTCCAAAACTGTCACAAATCACCACTTCCTGCTGAGGTTCGGTTCGGCTCAGTGTGAGAGAGCTGGAAAGCATCTCTCTCACTCAAGGTGGAGAGAAGAACACTCACGTGCACAGTGACGGTGTAAAGTTGGACAAAACAATCTAATACAGGAAGTGATTATGCTTATGTTGTGCTTTTATTTTGGTAAACTACTAATCTCTCTCTCTCTCTCTCTCTCTCTCAGGTCTCCAGCTGCCATCAATCACAGTTGGACCAAACCAAGTGGCAGGAAGAGAGGGGGGGTGTTTCGTACGTTTCTATTAGTGTATATATACTAGTATGGCAATGATTTATTTGTAAATACAGTTAATTCATTTATTTGGTGTGTTCAGGTGCACTTTATTGTTGGGAGGGTCCATGTGGTTATTTATTAGGCCAGCTGGAAAAGGAGCCGGTGGGTCAGAGATAACTGAGTCCTTATGGTTAAAGAACATCCTGCTAAAAGGAGACTGAGTGAATACAACTCCCTTCAGCTGAAATGACGGACCAACAAAGAAGGTATCGGACCAATATGAAATGACGAAACACACCAAACCCAACGTAAGCCCAGAGAGACAACTGAAGGTGTTTACCCTCTGCAGACACACAACCAGCCGAGCAGCCAACCTGCTGATATAGAGCCTCCCAGCAGGCTGGTTACCAGCAGCTGAGGGGACCACAGCTGATACCAATGACTCCTGATGAGCAGGACTCACAGAAACCTGCAGCCCAGACCTGCACAAAGATTCATATAGATGCTTCATATTCCAGATTTCCCCCTGCAATGCCAACAAGGAGCTAATCCCTCTGGTGCTGCTCTGGAAAAGAGATTACTCAACAGAATACAGTGACTTTAACGGAGAGGAAAAGCATCCTGTGTCACATGATGGAGGGAGAGAGGAGAGCAGCTCTTTAGGTGGCTAACTTTGAGCTAATTACAGTAAACTAGGAGGATGGAGCGGTGCACTGTGAAACCTTGTGTGGCAGTTGATCATAGTAAGCTAAGCTCCCTCTCTTCTTCTTCTTCTTCTTCTTCTTTTTGCAGTCAGGGTAAATGACTAGAGGATTTCTGAGCTGGTGGATACAGAAGCTCTGTGATGTGACTAAATGGATTAACGGTTAGCGAGGACTTCATGGGAGGAGAATGCAGTGCGGCAGGGCTCATCATCCACTGCCGCAAACAGATACGGCATTAAATGTATGGAGGACAGACTCATACTGGAGCTACACAACTTTACTGTCGACAACAACCGCAGAATGAAGACAAAGTGGACCAAGTATGATCCTGAAATAACTGGAAATGAACACCGAACCACACATTATGTTTATGGAACCCAGAGGCCATGCAGCTGTTACCTGGTCGGACGCAGGCGGCGACCTCCAGGGTCTGTAATATGAAGCCTACGCTGAAGAGCCTTAAACCTGCATCCTCTCTAGCAGCCAGCAGGGGGCGACTCCTCTGGTTCTATAGAAGTCTCTGAGAAAACGAGCCTACTTCTCTCTTGATTTATGACCTCAGTAAACATTGTAAACATGAGTTTATGGTCTCAATCTCTAGTTTCAAGTCTTCTTCAATACAGCATGATGTTCATTTAGTAAATGATGGTCCCATTTAGAGTCAGATAGACCATAAAGCAGGGGATGCTCTCAGCTAAACCCATGTAAACATTGTCAAAAACAGTTGGTACCTTCCACAAATCATGTAAATCATGTAAATCATGGAGAAAGGTTTTGCTTGTAATGAACAATCCTCCAAACAAGATGTGTAGTTTGTCTTTAAAAGCAACCCCTATTAGCATATTGCTGCCCCTATCGGCAGGGAAAAGCAAGTCATCGCTGTTGTCCAAACATCATATTCATCATCTTCTTATTGAATTACCTTTAAGTCTCAGACAATACGCATGACTAGTGCTCCTGATAATGATCAGTTCAGCAGATTTGTACGCATCCTTTCCCTCCAAACATACTGAGGTGTATAATCTTAAACTGAGGTGTCCTACTTTAGAAGAAAATGAGGCATTTAATGCCAATTTTCTGGCTGTGTTTACTGTTTTTTTGTGAGCTTCTGCTTCGACTGTGGACTCCTGTCCTGCAGCACGCCCACGCAGACGCTCCGAGCATAAAGGAGAGGACAGATGATGTGACGGATTGCAATGTTTAGCCTATCACTTGATCATAAATACGCAGCTTTGTGCTGTACAGTCAGTGTGGGGGGGTGGAGGAGGATGTTGTCTGTCCCAGAGAGGAGCTGCTGAATGGAGACGGAGCAGGACGGAGGTGGGGGGGGGGGGGTGTCTCTGTGAGGTGTAGCCTGGCAGTTGCTTTGAAGTCTGTGAAGTGCTGCAGCAGACAACCATGAGATGGGACTTTCAGTTTCCAATTACTCACGGCTCGGTGCAAATACGAGGAAACTAAATTCACTCAGCCGGCAAGTTATTTCAGTCCCACGCTGCAAATAAGAAGTCAGTTTGCTTTGCATGTCATATTATGGCATGTTACATAACATGTGTTGTATGTCAGATTTAGCATGTTGTATTCCCATGTGCTTTGTGCCATGATTATCTAAATGCTGTTTCAGAGGCGTTGCAGCAAAAAGATGTTAGTCAAAGCTCGGCTCAGCTTCGGGCCCCGGCAGCCAGAGGGTACCCTCTAAAAACACTGATGTAATCTAATGGGCTGGGAACGGCCGTCCTGACGCTCCATCTCTGGAATCACGCCGCCACGTACGGTACATATTGCTGAAGGGATTTGTCCGTCCTTGTGTGAAGCATCACAGATGAACTGCTCTGATCACTCTGTGTTCTCCATCCGGTGTCTGAGTGAAAGAGACTAAGAGGATCTGAAGCCGTGCAGCACAGTGCACGTATACTGTAACTTGGCAGCAGCAGCAGAGCTGTTGATACACTGTACTGTATATCTACACATACTGTCTGAAGAGACAAGCAACATGAGCTAAGGCTGGCTCTGCTCCAGACCTCCTATACTACAGCTAATGCTAACAGACACCTCCGCTGTATATTCTACCGTATAGTGTTCTTTAACCATTAATTATCGAGGAAGAGTCAACTGAGCTACACCTCGCCTCACTGTGCCACATATTCACTCTGCAGCAGATACCTGTTCAGGAGACGGAGCATTCATGTGCTCAGGCAGGTCCAAATGATATCTAGACACCCTGATTAGAACTGGGCAACATTTGGTTTTTAGACGTCGAGGTTACAGAACCTTAGTTTGAAAAGCATTTCAGTGAGTAAGTTGAGCAAATTTTGGGTTGATACCATTTGTTACACGGATTTGGAGCTAAATTTAACCATTTCTTACCACTGGAGAATTTATAAAAATGATCAATAATCCCTCATAAATACCACATTAAGACAACAAGACCTTGAGGAACACCAGAGAAAAAGCCATGCTGTGATTGGGGATCAAAGACTTTTACATTTTTCTTTAGATTTCTGCAAGAATTGCATTCTTTTTCGGCGATTGGATGGCGAGCACTTGTGTTGTGTAAACTGCTCAGAAACCCCCTTATTGTCAATCTAGCTAGGAAAGCCATCCATCCTCTGAATGCTCTAGGTCTCTAGTCTGATCCATCCATCCTCTGAATGCTCTAGGTCTCTAGTTTGATCCATCCATCCTCTGAATGCTCTAGGTCTCTAGTCTGATCCATCCATCCTCAGAGTCTCAGAGGATCAGATATATCATACATATTTGTATTTTTTTGTTTTAGTTTAGTATATTTATTCATATTTTTGTTGTAATTTTCTTCTATTTTCGATTTTTGCAATACTTGCTTTTATTTTTAATTTCCTTTTTCTCCTATTATGTTAATGTTATGCACCAACACACCAACAACACATGCAAATAAATCCCTTCTAAGCTCAAGTTTTAAAAGTGTACCCAGTTGAGTTTTGACATACATAAACAGCTCCAACAGCTCTATGGAAGTAAAACTCTTCATTCCCATTGACTGATGTTAAGGAAAAGAGAGTTCTGTGTGAGCGGGTGAGGTTATCACAGAGTAAGGGTGCCTTTTACAGACAAATCCTCTCACCCAAAGCTCTGCCACATTGATCCATTGGGCTACCGTGACTCATGCACTTGACTGTGTGTGCTGGAGATGTGGCACAGTTCTTCCACCATCCATTTCCGAGGGAAGTAGCGAGGCTATTTTCAGCAGCTGAAGCAGAAGCTCACATGCAGAAAAGGATTACGTACACGGACCGATATAGAGCAGCAAAGAGTGGATTAACACAAGCGTTATATTCTAAATGCACCACCTAAGACACACTGCAAGAATTCTATGAAATTACATTTTTTAATTCAAATCCCGTCTTTTTTTAATCAGTTCTGTTCATATTATTTCAGTTTGTCCTTGTGTCCCATTCTCGCTCTTTACACAGGCTCGTTTCCAGTTTCATCAGCTGTATTCGAGATGCAGTTAGCGTATACAATAACCTATATTGGTTTTGTATGATGGATGAGATGAACGATAACAAAAAGGTCATGTATTGATTCTGGCAAAATCAATACATGTCCTGAAATCTAACCACTGAAATAAATAACGTGATATAATAATTCACAAAAAGACAGAGCTCTGCAAACACGGAGTTTACTCACCAGCTAAATGTAAAAGATTGTTTTCAATCTACAAACACTCTTGCAGTGAAATAAACCCAAAAGAGTAACGCTCAGTTGAGAGAAGCAAAAAAATGCATTTATATACTCAATTTATTTGCCAAATATGTTTTGCAGGGAGTGTTATAGATGTAAATGACATGTGAAAAGAGACCACAAAGATGCACCGTGTCTGTTGACCACCACCTCCAACCGCAGTAAGCAGAGTGAGATGCAGCAGCAATGCAAGGCAGAATACACAAATGACCTTAAAGCTGCTTCACACCAAGCACAGGTTTTTAGAAAGACTGATGTTGTGGGTTCGTATGAAGGATCGGATGGACCGCAATTTCCTTTCATTTCATTTATTCAAAACATGTTTGACCAAAGACGGTGTAGCATCTTTGGTCACGGCTAGCTTGCTGCCAACGTTTTATCAATTTGGCTTCTCAACATCCAATATTGTACGACACCACAACGACTACCTCAACAACCAAATAAAGGAGATCGCCCAAATGTTATATATTGGTCACGGAACGGGCTAGCCACAACAACAGCTAGCATTAAAGGTCCCATATCATGCTTGTTTTCAGGTTCACTTGTATTCTGGGTTTCTACTAGAACATGTTTACATGCTTTAATGTTCAAAAAACACTTTATTTTTCCTCATACTGTCCGTCTGAATATACCTGTATTCACCCTCTGTCTGAAACGCTCCATTTTAGTGAATTGCAACGGAATTGCGTTGCTTGGCAACAGCTTGGGTCCATGTTTACTTCCTGTCAGCTGATGTTATTTAACTTCACTGCAACAGGAAATAAACTGGGACACATTTAGAATGTTTCTGTTTAAAACTGTGAAATGGTCTATATATTGTATATTTGTGACATCACAAATGGACAGAAATCCTAACGGCTTGTTTTAAATGCACAATTTCTGAATACGGGCTGTGTGTATGCCTCCGTATATTGAGTGTTTTGATAGTTTAACAGTATTTATATATCACTTAAACCTGCTTTATAATATAAAAGACATAAAAATCTCACTTTTTATAATATGGGACCTTTAACAACAAATTTGGGATCCGATTAGTTTATGTATTGTGTATAGTTAACGTTAGCCCCTTGACAGATTCTCTGTCTGGACACGGCACTACAAGTTTAAAACCAACAGCTGGTTGGTTAGCTCGGACCAAAGACTGGAAACTTGGATAATAGTTGTCATGCAGAAAATTTGCATGCAGATTTTTTTTTTCTGTTTCCGCATTTTCACATCTCACTGGTGAGAAACAGCTTTTAATCAGACGTCACTATCCAGACACAGGTGACATGTTAATACCAGGTGGTACGGAGGCCAACCTGCTGTGTGTTGGGTGCTTCTATACATCTGAGAAGTTTCTTTAGTTCTCAAATCATCACTTCCTGTTTCCTCCACGATGAATCCATCGGAGCTTCACAGCAGACGGTTATCACCCCCCCGCCCCCACCGGAGCGCCACACTGCAGAAAAGCAAGCTCCATAATCCACAGCCGTTTTAAAGGATGCGGTTGCTGCTGGCAACCAGACCTTTTCTTCCCTGTGATAGGTCTGACGTCAGCCTACTGACCTCATCATCTGTATCATCCGGGTCCAGAGAAGGCCGTCGTTCTGCCAGACGTGGAGGAGCTCTATGATGTTTCCATATGATGACAGTGCTGTAAAGAAACTGCCACTTAAATCCCCCCTACTCCTGCACCAATCACAGCCCCGCTGTCTCGGAGGATAATTATAGTTTTTTTTAAGGATTAGCATGTCCAAATTTTGTTTCTTTCACATTTCCCATGAATATTAATGAGCCACAACTCAGCATCCAGCCTTTCAACGGGGCTCCAGTCTCTCATGTCCTCTTTCAGTCGTCAGTCCTCAGAGCCAGAGAGGAAAGCAAACCTTTACACACGACCTGCCAGAGCTGATTTACAACGGAGACACATTCATCTCCATCACCAGTGTGTTAGTTATATATACACCGCAGTGATATGATGACGGTGATCATCAGGCAATCAACAATATACGCTTCGACCTCCAGTCATCAGAACCTTTATTTAACTAGGAAGTCACATTGAGATTAAAACCTCTTTTACAAGTGAGACCGAGCCGAGACAGGGTCAGACAGCAGCGTCCAACACAGAACAAGACAACACTGAATCACGACAGCAACAACAGGTACGACAAAATACATGACATCATCATACAGAGCGTTAACTGCAGCTTTCAGTGACCACTTCAGGCTTGTTTTACCAGCTTCTAGTGACCTTAGATTACAACTGTTTTGGAGAATTACAAACTTCTGGCTTCAGTAAGCCGGAAGTTTGCCAGAGATGATCTGACAGACTAAACTGTTCCAGTGTTGTATCCTCCGCAGACTGAGGGACGACCATCCTACCAGGCTGTATAAGGTACAATGATTAGTGACATACCTCAGGGCTCAGCGATACAGGGGGTCAAGTTTAGACGGAGGTGAACACAGAGGCAAACCTGTAAATACTATCCACCAAAATCAATCTGAGTCAAGAAAAGGCTGGCAACTAAGCAATTCTTGATGCCGTGCAAAAACAGGACTTCAGCCTGAACAGAAACCCCAATGTGAGTTGGAATTTCTTTGCTAGATGTTCAATATGCCATTTCAAATTTAGACTTTTGTCCCTCCAAATTCTCAAGTATTTGTAATTGTCAGCAGACTGAACAGAGACACCATCAAGAGTGTTAATAGATGGAAATGTCCTCAAGCCAGACGCTCAGCCCCAAAGTGCTCCCAATGAGCCGGCCGTGTGTGTCTGCATACGCTTCGCTTACATTGTCGGGTTGGATAGTTTAGTCAACCAACTCCTGAATACCTGCATTGTCAATTCCTCCTCTTCTATAGAAGGTTCTGTCAGTCAGAACCACAGACTGAACGAGACGGCGCTGAACAACGTGAGGAAACGGGAGAGCAGGGGACAGGAAAGATGTGTCCACCCGCTGGAAGACAAACGTGCAGCGGGGACGTGACTTTGTTCATGCTAATGATGAAACAGAGATCTCTGTTTATGTGACCTGCTGTGACCTTCCAGAGAAAGGTTGTTTGTCTCCTGACTGTAATCTGCAGGGAAAGACATTATGTCCTGAGTGCACAACACCTGCTGGCACGCACGCTATCCGACATTCACACCCACTTCACGCCGTGATTGGCCAGCTGTGTGGTGGAGGTGAGAAAGGAGCCACGGTTGGAACTTCCTACTTTCGCACCACGGCTCTGCTCGCGGCTCTTCTCCCGCGTTCAGTCGAGTGTCATCTCGTCTCAGAAAGGTTGATTGTTATCCAACATATGAGCAGCACTTCAATGCTGCAGCTGCTGGCTCATTTAAACTGATTCATAGTTGATATTGGGCAGTGTGATGCAGTAACAATGCATTAGATCTTAAATGTAAGATTGTCTCTAAATACAGTATTTGAGTTCAGCCTGGTCTCCTCCCAATGACGTTCCCATACAGCTGAACTATATTGTCACTAACGCTGCGAGGGGAACCTATTTTCTCGTTTGTTTTTGACAAATGTCTGACCAAAAGTCAGCTTTGACTTATTTAAAGTTTCATTAATCATTTAATGGTGTACTATATATATAGTATATATGCAGGTCCAGTTACCATTCATTTTAATCCAGATGTTTTACTAAATATAACCAAGTAGTTCTGTGTATTTTAGTCTGCGACTGGAATCAGGGAGGAAACACATCTCCCTCAAAGCGTAATTGAGCTGCAGTTTGGTTGTAGGAGAATGTACATTTTAGGAGAAAGAGTTGTTTAGTTAATGTACTAAATTATTTTCCATCATCATGTCAGTGATAGACTTTCAACTGCATTGCCACACAATAATAACGCTCAATATCGTATGGACGTTTAGATTATGGCTGGTCCAGGACCACCTCTGCATGTCATATTAATGTCCAAGACTTGTTTAACATCTGGACATAACACAGTTATTTTAAGCCAAATCATGATCTTTTGCTAAACCTAACCAAGTAGTTTGGAGTGAGACTGCGTTGCATTGGAACGTCATGACATGCTCTTACCACTTCTAAACCCCAGGACAGGGTCAACGCTTAGACCTCTGGTCAGAACCGCTTCTAAATGAAAATGACCCACCACAACAGAGCTGGTCTCCTTTCACCAAGTTCATTGTCAGTTAGGGATGCACCGATACCAGTATCGGGTATCGGATCCAATACTGTGCTCATGTACTCGTACTCGCAAAACGGCACCGATACAACGGCACCGATACCACTTTACCGCAGCGTGGCGTTGACCTCTCGTCACCATCTTTCGGGTCCTCACGCTCCACCTCCCCGGCGGTGCGGGTGAGACGGGCCGGTGGTGTGCCCGACCATGTGGGGCGCGCGCCGGCCCTCCCTTTCATTGCTCCACGGGGTTTTGCTTGCACCCTCTGACTCATGGGTGCGTTAGACTCCTTGGTCCGTGTTTCAAGACAGATCGGGTGGGTTGCCGACATCGCCGCAGACCCCTGACGCCTTTTACGTGGGCCGAGCCCCGATCTGGGGGCACAACGCAGTCGGGGCGCACTGAGGACAGTCCGCCTCGGTGACACTTTGTCTTCGGCTCCGCGAAGCACCTTCCCCCAGAGCCTTTCCAAGCCGACCTAGAGCCGGTAGCGGCGCACCGCCTCGTATGCGGGACTCCCCAGCCTGCCGTGTGTCGATCACACCCTCCAGCTGGCTGTTAACGAGGCTCTTTAGGCTCAGAGAAGTACTCGTATTGGTACTCGGTATCGGAGAGTACCCAAATGTACGTACCTGTACTTGTCTGAAGAAAAGCGGTATCGGTGCGTCCCTAGTGTCAATGAAGCCCATTATTTGTGCTGTGACAGATATCAGGATCTCTGTCAGACCGCGGCGGTTGTCCTGCTGGACGGAGACAGTTCACAGCTCCTCCCTCAGGACGAGGAGCTTCATATGGATGAGCAGTGATGAATCACCGGGCCCGTGGCCACCGCGGTCACATGGCTGGACACAACTGATTTCCTCTAATCTGGAGGAAGTGTAATGAGGTGCGTCCAGGACTGCCAGCTATGTGTTTCTGAGTTTCCACTCTGTTAATGAAGCGTAATTGTTCTTCCCATCAATCACTCACACTAACAAGAGGGAGTGAATCCATACCAGCGTCTGCTGCTGCTGCTGCTGCATCCATACGCCTTCAGATCCGCCCTATAGTGTGTGTGAGACGATGAGATAGTGCGTGAGTGTGTTTGTGAGTAATGCTCGTCACGCCAATCAGCAGCCCCTTCACCATGTCTAAATATGGAAACAAACTGATTTCTCCGCTAATTATTATCACCATAATTGCCTGCTGCTTAGCATAATTCCTTTAACTTGACATCAGGAGAACATGCAGGAAACTTTTTGGAGCTGGAACAGCCGTCCCCGTCGGTACGAGGCGACGTGACGAGGCTGTGAGACATCCTGAGGGCGCTGGCTAGAAACAGATGTAGAGAAGCAGCAGGATGTGTCCCACAGACATGTGATACAGGAAGCTCAGTGACTCTTGTACCTCATAAATAATTGCATGTGTTGACCTTTCTCTCGTCACGTCTGAACATACAGTACATTGCTTGCAAATGCAAGTTTTTCTGCAAGGACAACGCCGCTGACAAGGTCGACTGTACAATAGAGCCGACTGCCACATCGGCCGGGCTGATTCATCCCAGATACAGTCACATGGAGTTCAGGGGATTATGTCAGGTGAGAAGGAACTAGAAATGCAGAAACGACAACAGCAGCTTGTCTGGCTATGGAAGGTATACGCTTTTGAATACCGTTCAAACACACAGAAACACAACTGTACGATAATCTACTGAGAACACAGAGAGACATTTAGAACTGCAATCTGCTCAGAACACTGTTTGTCTTCCTCTCTCTCTCTCTCTCTCTCTCTTTGTGTGCACAACAAAAAATCCTCCTGTTTGCCGTCTAACCCAGAGCTCAATATCAATCTCATCTCGGTGTTTCCAGTATGGACGGACCACATGTCGGGGAAGTGCTTAGCTTAGCTTAGCTTAGCTTAGCTTAGTTTAGCTCAAAGGCTGGAGGCGGAGGAAACCGCTAGCCTCCGTCAAAACGTGCAACATGCCGAGCAGATAATGTGAAAGCTGTGATGATCATTCGATCTGCCTCACATCAAAGTGATGCCCCCGAGGCGGGACATTAGAAGATGTTTAGGTCCCATCATCTCCACCTCAAACACACACACACACACACACACACACACACACACATTAATAATCATAATGTATAGAGGGCTCCTGTGTTAAATGTGGAATCAGCGGGTTTGATGAACTGAAAGGGAGCGTCACGCTGACGTCAGGCTCTTTAATTATCACCTCAGTCCTCGTAAGGATCCTTCAGATGTGACATGTATAGAGGAAGATGAGCTGGTCTCCACCCACAGCTCTGTGCAGATATCACGGTTACGGATGCTAAGCTGCCACCAATGAGACATTTCTCTCTTCCACATCGCTGCATTTGCATAGTAACAGTGCAAATGTCAGCGTCGGATGTTGCATGGGCCCAAAGCTCTCTCTCTCTCTCTCTCTCTCTCTCTCTCCCCACTTTTTCTCTCTAAACCTGAAAAAAACATCTCCTGAGAAAACAACTCTGGTGATTTCAACAAAATCTGATTGTTTCTCTGTTCATTCGTTCTTTGTAGATTTGAGCCAATCAAGCCTCGTTGGTGCTCAAAGCAGAAGCTAAACTATGATGTGATGTGTGACGTACAGATCTGTGCTACTTCTGCAAACGCTGCTAACAGTACCCAGATACCTAATAAGACTGGATACAACACATCACTTGGTTAATGAGGGACTGCTTGTCTGTCTCTATGTGAGTCTGGTGACCTGTCCACGTCTTTCATCATGCATCTCTTTAAAGGCTGTTTTAAATCTCCTCTTCAGCAGCCCTGAACACCAAACTTTCTATATTCTGCAGGTTTCTGCATGAGGCCGTGTTCATTTATCATTCATAACCTGATTTATACAACATTTTATTCCTTAAAAACATGAAAATTGTTCTTTTTTTTTATGGCTGCAGTATTTTCTGATTTAAAGTTTTAAAGCCCCCTGAGGCAAATTTGTGATTTGTGATTTTGGGCATTACAAATAAAATTGAGTTGACTTGAACTGATTTATGGAGTGAGAAAAAGAGAAAGAAACCTTTGACTCTAATACGTCAACAAAATGGCTTTATCCAATGTTCACATTTCTGTTCTGGAAATGTTTGCAACTTAGCAGATATTTAACGAGGTGAACGTGAGCACGGCTCACATCCTGTACCCCGGCTTAGACCGGGAACATCCCACAAGAGCTGCAGTTCTGGAGATGCTCTGACCCGGTCGTCCAGCCTGCACTATCTGCTCCTCGTCAGAGTCGCTCACATCCCGATGGTCCGTGTCCACAGGGGCGTTTTTAACCGCGAGGGGACGCGATGCTTCCCAACATCGGACGCTTGGTGTGCTGTCCCTAGAAACAAGGCACTCGGCTCCTGATTGCACGAAGGCTTTCCCGCCGTTGGCTGCTGCTCCCAGCTTTCAAACCGGAACCAGTCTGGAGGCTCGTTTGGAAACTTTCTTCTCTTATTTCACGTCAATAGTTCACTGAGATGTGTTTCTGAAGACATCTGAGGAGAGAGATAATCCATGTTGATGAATCTGTCTTTATTTTATCAACAACGTTTAGTTTAAAAGATCCTCTGGAGTCTGGAGAGGCGGAGAGTCGCGGCGGACGCCCGTGATTTACATAAAGTAGACGAGCCCTCAACTTTATGCAAATGAGGAGCGGGCGTCGTGACGCCTAGTCTCTCGAATCGCGACGCCACGCTACCAGAATGCATTGCGCGGCTGCTTACCTAGACAATGAATGGGGAGCGTGGAAAGCACGGAGGCTGTGGACACGGACCATTACGCTGGCACATTTCTTCTGCTTCCAAAACAAAGTTCAAAGTTCTAAATCCATGTTTTTCACTTCACCTGTCAGTGGTCTGAATGTTGTGGCTGATCAGTGTATTTCACTGCGTTACCTTTGAGCTCTTTGCTTGCTGGAGACCTCCCAGTGGTTCGGTTTACCTTCCTGCTGTGCAGACAGTGTTTGTGCTGTTAAAGAGGCTGAGATGTGGCGGAGGATGGAGGATGGAGGGTGGAGGGTGGAGGGTGGAGGTTCTACCTTATCAGTTTAACAGAATGAAAGCAGCTGCAAAGCTTTTAAATAGCAGTGAATCGATGCTCCTCGATGAGTTTAATCCCCGTCATCTTCTGCTCGCTGCGTAATCTAGCGACCGCAGCAGCAGCAGCCACATCCGCGTGATGAGACCGAGTGGGAGTGGCTGCCTGCTGAACAATTAGCCTCAGCCACAACCTTTAGCTGCTACCTTGGATTAAACACTGTCACTCATTCACAGCTTTCCACAGCTCACATTTTGTGCTTCCTTTTGAAGTAACAAAATCCCTAAGCTGCAGTCTGAGAACCCCTCCCTCCATCCTGTCCTCTCTTAAAGCCAGCGTGTGCATCCTCGCTGCTGTCTGCATCTGTGACAGACAATGGGGGGGATATTGTGTACTCTCTGCTGTTGCTTTGATGTTCAGCAGTAAGAGAAAAGAAGGGGGTTTTGGTTTTGCTGCGAGTCACAGCAGCTTCTCTGACTGACAGAAACAAATGAGTATCATGTTCATCACTGGGTCTTTGAAGCGGTGTCAATGTCACCCCACTGTTTCCTCAAATCTATGTAACGGGAGCGGGAGAAATCGTCAGGCCTGCCTGAGCTCAATTTCACACACTTCATGAAAGTCGAGACTAGGTTGTCATTCTTACTTAATCCATACAAGGCCCCGAGGCAGTGTGGGCGGATTTGGTCCAGGACATCTCTGAAGTTGAACAGCAAACTATTAAAGTCTGCCTGCTGACCAAACAGCCTAAAAAGGGCTGAGTTGAAGTGAGGTTACTCATCCGTAAGAAGCACTAGTTGGTCTTCCACTTCCAGCAGAGATGTCTCAGATCGGCTGCACAAGTTAAGCCGGTCTTTGTTTTTGTGCCAGATGTTGAGAAGGTGTAAATGCATCTGTCTCTCTGTGACACACATTCTTTACTCCTACCAAGAGTCCGTGTGTGGAAACAGCCTCGAGGTCTGTCCTCTGCGATACTGGCAGCTGAAGTTATGCTGACATTAACAGAATCATATTGGTCTAGAGATGAACATGCAGCATTGGAGAGGAGTTGTTGGATGGATGCTGCCTGAAGAGAAGACCTGCTAGAAGTTCCTCACTGCTCTGAAAGCATTGCAGTTATTTAAATAACTCACCCACAGAATAAAGATAATGCCCTCTGTTTGGATCAGAGGAGATCAGCCGCCGTACGTCTTGCTGTGAATTAATCATTGCATCGACAAAAATGACTTTGCAAAGGTGACTTAGCTGACCTGCACTTATTCAGGTTATTTCACTACTAACAGTACGGCTGTGATCTGAATCCATTCCTAGACTACACAGTAGTTCACTCTCAGACTAGTCAACACAGATTTCTATGAAACACCGGAAGGGAGACGGAGGGAGAGAAGATCGAAGATGTACTTTTGTGAGAGCTTGCAAACGCTTCGGTAGGTCAGTAAAGTCAGTGAAACAGTCGGTCAGTCGTCGATGTAAAACAACCACAACAACGGGTCAGAGAACTTTATTTTCAGATTAGCCTCAAATATAAAGACAAAACAGATTCAAACTGCACGCTGGGGTTACTGGCGGGACGCTGGCTGACGCAGCCGTACATTTCAGTGACCATCGGACCCCTGGCCACGTCCGAGCACAAGGTTGTGAAAAGTTGTGTTTGTTTTTCAGCAACTTCCTGTTTGATGATGTCTGGCATCACGGAGGTCTTACTGTTTTCGTGACCAAATTGTAGTTGGATCTGGTTGACCTGCTAGGAGTAGTACGCCAAAGTTTAGCGACTGTAACTTCCTGTTGCCACCAGGTGGCGCTATGATTAGGATTCAAAATTGGCCTGTACATGTTTTCAGACTTGGACTCTCATCAAACGGGAAATTTGGAAAAGATCTAACAATGTGGAGTCGAGTTACAACAGTTCCTTTTTGTCATGGCAAGACATGGAAATTCGCCGTGTCGCCACGGTGACGCCATTCAACGAAAAATCACACGCTTCACTATAAACCATCTTTAATGTCTCAAGGCTCTTCTGACCTAACTTGAGGTGGATCTGATCAACGTACGAGGCGGAGTACATCAAAGTGCAAAACATGTCATTTCCTGTTGCCAGTAGGTGGCGCTATGTTTATGAAGCAAACGTTTTGCAAGAGAACAGAAACGTTTTTATCTTTTCCTTTTCCTGCTTATATATTTATTTCTCCCACATGTCCCCTTAGGGCCTCCGTAGATTTCCAAATACTTACTGTATGAATCATTATCATTTTGCATCATCACTAACAGTCGTAGAGCCACAGGACATTTACACAGGTCAAATGTGACGCACTGCATTGTGGGATCAGTAGTTTTGAGGGAGCTATTTCAACGGTGAGCTGTGAGGACATTTTAGGACTCAGGGACATAAACAAAGTCCTCCCCATTTTGTGATGTATTCTTTATATATTTAACTCGCGTTTGAACATCTTTGACGCTTGTTGACCACAAAATGAAGATCAATTACTGGTAATTTATTGATGGTTGCAGTTCGGCTCATCTCTGAATGTTGCTTGTGAACTTGTAACAGAGGTTGGATCATTCAGAGCTGGTCCAGAATCAGCTTCATGGAGCCGTCTGAGGTCTGCGTGTGAGTTAGATCTGATCCACGGTCAGTATCTGCAGTCAGAACCTGAGGTCTGCGTGTGAGTTAGATCTGATCCACGGTCAGTATCTGCAGTCAGAACCAGGACTCATTAGACGCTGACCGTCTCCGGAGACTCTCCAGTTCAAGGCCTACATGTAACTTCTTATTAGTGGGTCATTCAGCGCTGTGATTTCATCCGGCACTTGTTATTGATCTGGTAGTGAGTGCAGATGCTCAGCGGACGGGGTGGGGGGAGGGCTTTGTTTATTCCCCCTTTTGCTATTTCTTTTTTCCTTGTTTTCATCCCCACATCGGAGCGACAGGCCATCGGTTAGAGGAGTGGAGTTATCTCCCGCTGAGATGGTGTGCGGATAGGCCCGGTAATAAGGACATTAAACATCTCTGACTGGAGAGGGGTGACCTTCCCGCCGTAAATATGAGCTATGTGTTTTCCCGAGCTCGCTGCCGAGATAGTGAAGATGAAACGCATCCCTCCTGTTCCTCTGCATATATGAGCCAAAAGCAAGAGCAGAAAATGGCACCGAACGTTTCCAGAGCATTTGCATACGAAGCAGCAGCAGCGCTCTTATTCAGCCCAATAAATGTGATGTCTGTTGTCCTTGGCTGGAACTGAAGAGCCCATCCACGGGGGATTATTCGGGGTCGATGATCTGCTGGCGGGAACTGTACGTAGGTCTACAGCTGAATATGCTGAGTGTAAAGTCATAAACTGTCATAAACTGTCATAAACTGAGAGATGCAGTTCACTGATTTACCAAATTTAGACTGGGAGAAGAAACACAGATCTGCTTTTGACTGCAGGAAGAATCCAAGAGCTCTCAACACCAGTCATCAACAGAGATTTATGTTTAACTGGAGGGTAAATAAAATATACGAGAGGGCCAGGAAGCAGCCTAAGTGTGGCCATAAAGAAAAAGTATATAGAATATTTAGGCTTTCATTTAATTTCAAAATTAACATGTAAAATAAAAATAATAATACAAAAAAATTAAATAATGATTATACAAACAAGTGGACAGCCAGAAAAAAAGTAATATTTACATACAATGAAAAGCATAATGATGCCTTAGTTTATATTATTATTATTATTATTATTATTATATATAATAATTATATATTATTATTATTATTATTATTAACCAGCTTCCTTATTGAGCTAAACATATACTCTAATTCATTTTCCTAAACTCGTCTAAATATAATAATTATTAACTTTTATCTCTGTCATAAAAAATATAAAATTAATTACTGATATAATTATCAAAATATAATTTCATTATAAGTCAAGAATACTAATTTATTACTTAAATATTCATCTTAATCATATTGACTAGTTGTTATCTTTTCATATAGCTTTGACAAACTAATATCTGAGGGGAAATGACTGTGGCAACAAATAAAATACAGGATTTAGTAGTTTTATAAATTTAAATATAATTTTTTGTACATGTTTAATGTGACATTTAAATAAATAAATAAATAAATAAATAAAAGACTAAATTTGGGAAAAAACATTTTTTGGAATAAATCAAATCCCACTTTAGGTAATGATATTAATACATACGTGATATAATCCTCTGATTTGCTGGATTAGCCTCTAAAATAGAAACGTTTTCCCTCCACTGCTTTGCAGGACGGAGCTGCGTGGTGAAGAAGGAGGCAGCAGGAAACAGACAGCAGAGCAGTCCTCTGAGCAGAGAGGAGCTTTCTCCCAAAGCCCCGTCACCTGACAGTCGAGGACCGGTCAGACGGAGACGCTGACAGTTTGAGGTCAAAGCGTGTTTCCACTCGGCTCGGCGGCCGGGCGACTGGAGAGCCACGACATGCCCAGAGGAACGGCTCATGAACGGCAGGTATCCTAAAAGTAGATAGATTCCCTCCAGATGCCCGTGACAGCACTCGTACCCACGCTGATATAATCTAACAGTGTGACGGAGAGGAAGCCCTCCAGCTACTTAGTCTGTTTCCTACAGCTCCACCACTTACTGGACAAATGAAAGCCAAACATACAGTTAGTGTGGCTCAAAGTAGAGAGTTCATTACCTCTCCTTAAAGCCCGACCAGCAGTGGGACCTGAAATGTAAAGTTTGCTCTGAGGAGGCGCTGGAGGAGAAACCCATAATCACAGGCAGATTAAAAGCGTTTACCCCCCTGAGGAACATGAACAGGGCTGGTTACAGCAGATGTCATAATAATCTGCCAGTTAAATTAAAAGATACCTCGCGTACAAATTTGACATTTGAAAATGAGTTTGGAGAAAAATGGAAAGAATGGATTCATCCTGGTGAATTTCATGTTAATGTGCCTGTTCAGTTTGGACATTTCTACACAGGCTGGTCCGCACTGTCCGGAGCGATACCCATGAAAGGTAATGCACTGGAATCTGTGTTTATCCCACAAAATCAATTTGTGTGTAATTAATGTGATCGCAAACCAGGAAATATAAATAGCGGGGAACACCGTACAGGGACGAAATCGGAGTGGATGGGAGGGTCCAAAAAATAACGGACCGGCGTTCATGTCCCGTCTGTGAAACCTGAAGTTGATTTATTTGTTATGTATCTTTCATGCTTCAGTATCGCCACTTCCAGAACAACGATCTCTTCCTGAGCCTGTCGAAGAAGTTTGGAAGTTATTTCCTGTGAAGATGGAAGTTTATTTTGAAAAGACTGTATGCACGTAACGAGCGGAAATTGACACGTGTTGCTGGACATTCGAAGGAAAACGAACAAAAAGGCGGATAAACTTTTTCGTAAGATATCATACGAGCCGTTGTATGAGAATACGCTGCAGTACGACCTTTGATTAGTTAGTGGTTCGTTGATCCGTGCCCGAGTCCACTTGAAAAGGTGGTCTGGAGAACGGTTCATGTGGACTTGGGTACAGGTCATGTTGCTCAAAGGTGCGTTTTGAACTGATCGATACAGAAGGTTAAAGAGTTCGTTGTGATCCTCTGTGAACCAGGACACGACACATTTCACAACTAACTGGTCAGAAGTGTTTGCTCTAGAAACAAAGTGGTGGACAGATGCAGTTTGACATAATAGCACCATCAAAGATTATTGATCATCGCCCAGCAGAGCGGCCCAGTAGTGCTTAAAGTGATTGCACCATACTGGAAATGTTGTTGGTTTGATTCCCGCAACACAAACCACATCCCTCTGTCCAACAGCAACACAAACCACATCCCTCTGTCCATTCCTCTGTCCACATTCCTCTGTCCAACAGCAACACAAACCACATCCCTCTGTCCATTCCTCTGTCCACATTCCTCTGTCCAACAGCAACACAAACCACATTCAACACAAGAGAACCCAACACAGAGCAGACGCACGCATCAGTGGACGATTGAAGTCTTACAATCCTTCCAGCATCTTTGCTGCTTGTTTCAACATCTGTTATCTATAACAATGCTGCGTACAACAACGCCGCGTGCAACAATGCTCATAACAACACTGTGTATAACAACACTGTCTGTGCAACAGCAGCGCTGCGTGCAACAACACCGCGTAAAAAGCATAAAGTCAACGTCTACTTTTGGTTTCATAGGGGATATGAAGAGCGTTCTCCTGGGTGACAGTCCTGTGTTTGTTTGACCCGTCCACCATCTCTCCCACCCGTCCTCTGTGGACTTTCTCACTCGCTATACTCGTTGTTATAACCTTGTAATTTACAATAACAGTTGCTGTATAGATATACTACATCAAATGCTCTGCGTGTCACTCTCCGTACTACTTCGCCTGCTCTGACTGAATGCAGAAACATTCAACGTATCCGCGGTCTGCAGAAACGTACAATGCCAACATGTTTCCCCGGTGACTGGGCTGTGAATATTAATACATTAACAGCTGACAGTGGAAGCTTAAGGGGGACAAGTCAATTAAAGAGAGCATTGAATATCTCTCTAATGTTTCTTCTTCAGTTGTGTAAAACACCTTTACAGTATAAGCCCTTCTCAGAGAGTGAACTGTACTCAGCCCAAAGCACTGAAACGGTATGTCGTCACAACAGAAAGAAAAGAAAGTGAACTTACGGAGAGAGTGCCACTCGTCCTGCCTTATTGTCTTGGTGACGTTGTAGGGGAGGCTTTTGGGTATCGTAGCCGAGGAGTAGTGATACTTGATGTAGGAGCATCTTGCAATTGAACCTGCGGAGAAAAAAAGAAAACAGATGTACCTCTGACTCATGACGGGTCATTACATAAGATCCACACGGAGCAGGAGTGAATGTTCAGATAACATTATTCCACAGTGGAGAGGCTATATCTGCAGTTATTAATTAAAGACCCAGACACAGGCAAATCACTCTTCTCTCCTAAAACAATAGCAGTCTGCTGTCGTATTGTGTCAACGCTAAAGAACGTACATTTCTATTACGTACACTGACTGACACAGTGGCTGTCAGAGAAATGATGTTCTTCAGAAGTTATTAACGAATCAGTCAACGGAGCCGTTCGGTGTATAATTATACGTGTCTCTGAGAGTCCCCTGGCCTGGTGATGGTGTCTGTGTGGGATTTCTAGATGAAATGTCTCGCTGGCAACGCAGACCTGAGTCAGACTGACAGTCACAACCATGTCTGAATTAATGGAGACACGCTGAGCTCCAGAAATACTGAACCACGATGGAAAAAGATCAGGATGCCTTCTAAGAGCCACAACGTGTTGTTGAAGAAGACGGCGCTGGTTGTTTGGTCAAATGCTCACAACCACGTACACTTTCCTGATGAGCAACCTCTTATGATCTGGTGAATGAAGACTGCTCTCCTCCGTCTGATTCAGATTTCATCCCATAGTTGTTCAGTTATTCCAGTCCGGGCCGAGTCATGATTTATCCACTAAGCATGTTTTCACTGCACTCTGTCACAGACAGGTGTTAAAACATTTAGTTTGCGTTATATTTGCCCTCGCTGTGATACTGTACGTTCATACGGAGACTGTAGCATCGTGGCTGGTGGAGGAAGAGCTGCTTCCTTCTGACACCGTTACTGCACGTCTGCTCTAATTATCTCTGGCGAGGCTTACTGAAAATTACATTATCAGAGTCCTGGGAGATTTGAACTGCACAAACAGAGACAACCAGGATAACACCCCCCCTCCTCTGTCCTGCAGCCATGCACACACACACACACACACACACACACACACACACACAGGCATAAACAAGCAAACCCAGGAGACCACAACTGCTGACAATGGTAATTACCCATTCATGACTATCTCTTCATCAGCGGTGCAGTCGGCACCCCATCGCTCACACCGACAGACGCTTTGATGAAACCATGGCGCATAAAGCTGGAGCTGTATATACGTCTATCTTCAAATACTACCATTACTACTATCTTCAAATACTACCATTGCTACAAATGATAAAATATTTCATTTTTATTAAAAAAGCTTAAATTATTTCAGCTGCTTGTTTAAAAGTAAGAGATATATAATTGGCTATTTACTGTTTTTGTGTTGTCTGCTCTCGGGTTTTGCCTGACCAAATGGCAGAGGGACAAAATCTATATTAACAGACGGAGGCTTGTGAATTATAGTATATAATACTATATGTATGTATAGTATGTAATAGAGGTATGGTAGGATCATGGTAGGGATCCTTTATACTTCTGTAAAAGTGGTAATTTAAGAATACCAACATTTTTCACTCTTAAAAACTTAACGCCACTAATTTCTTTAACGCATTAACGCAACTTGAGATTTTAAGGTTTTAAAGCTAGACTGAAGATCCTGGTATCATAGTAAACTATAAAACCTGATGAATCCATCGGTACCAACCAGGTCAGACTGGCTGGTCATGAAGGAGGCTAAATAACGCTCCAAACTTACGCTACATTTTGGCGAGGAAAAAGTGACATGGCCAGTTTCAAAGTGGCCCCTTGACCTCTGACCTCCAGATGTGTGAATGTAAATAGGTTCTATGGGAACCCACAAGTCTCCCCTTTACAGACATGCTCACTTTAGAGGGTTTCTGGACAATATCTGTCATTGGTTTATGTTGTTATTAGATTTCCAATAATAAATATACATACATTTACATAAAGCAGCATATTAGTCCACTCCCATGTTGATAAGAGGATTAAATACTGGACTAATCTCCTTTAAGGTTCATTTAGAACAGATTAATAATGTGCGATTAATCCCAGTTGAGTATTTTAATTGATTGACAGCCTTATTTAGAAACTCAAAGTCCTCATTCTGCATCAGGTGGTGACCTGAACATAACCAGAATAAAACGGTAGCGGACGGCTGACTCCGGTTTTAAAATGTCATTCCAATCATGTCTCCAGGAAGGTGCTTC
This sequence comes from Sebastiscus tertius, assembly GCA_916701665.1. Taxonomy (NCBI): domain Eukaryota; kingdom Metazoa; phylum Chordata; class Actinopteri; order Perciformes; family Sebastidae; genus Sebastiscus; species Sebastiscus tertius. The sequence continues at coordinate 8,820 of CAKAOH010012121.1, read as the reverse complement.
TGTTCAGGAGTATAAAATCCAATAAATGTTTCCCCCCTCGTCCCTGGAGCCCGGCATCATAATGCAGCATTGATTAATCAATGGTGTTCATGTGTAATCCATGTAGTCGGTGAAGGCTCGCCCTAAGGCCTCCAGCAGACCCCTCCTGTTACCTCGGAGCTGCTTCTCCCTGCGTAGTGTTTGAAGAGTCTGACCTCTGGCTTTCGAGACGCAGAGCTCTGCCGGTGTTGACGGCGTGAACACATCAGCTAGCGGTGATCTGTCCTGCGCAGTACAGTCACGGAGCTGCTATTGATTCTCCTGCTGTTCTGGAAAGATTTCAAGTAGGCCAATAAAAGTGATGAGAGGCTCATCGGAGCATTCTGGCTGAACCAGAACGCAGCTCGCCACTGCTTAACAAGCCCCCACTACATACTGCTGACATACAGATGTTGCGTTAACAGTAAGCCACCAGAGGAGACAATCTACTGGAGAATTGATGTGCACTGACATTGTCGGTTTTTAAAAGGCTGTTCCTCTGCTGCAGTGTGGACAGGACTGGATGTGTTGTTGAAGAAGTGGGAAGCGGGGGAATGAGGGCCCGTCCTGACGAGCGGTCAGAGTCCATTAAGTGAAGCGATTTTGAGCAGATGAAAGCTGAAAACAACCATTTCCTCCTGTCAGCGGCACAACAAGAGGTGTAAGAAGCTCTCTGGTATGTCTCTCATCCTCCGGAATAAAGAAAGAAAAGGAGAACGTTTGCCCCTCACGCTGCGGATCAAAGATACTCTGGCTTGTAAGAATCTAAAGTCCCAGGAATCCCCATCGGTCGTGAGCTCTGTAGACCTGATCTATCGTCCTGATGCTGACACATTCAACACTGCTAGTTTCAGCTCCCCCTCTGGACATCTGTTGGACATCACATTTAGAAGTTTTCTTGTCTTTTTCAGACCTTTGCTAAAAGCTTTAATGCATTGACCAAACAAGTTTGAATGCTTAAAGTTACAGTCGGTCACCTTGAGCAAATATGTCACGATATCCTGACGGAGAGTTGGCTCTCATTTTACAGCCAAACACTGAAGTATGTTTCTGAGAACATCTGAGGAGAGAAAGAGGCATTACAGTAACAGAATATTGATTCATATTTGATCAGCTAGTTTGACAGATTCATTGGAGTTCGTGAGTGATTGACAGCTGCTGTAGGGACTGCTCGACGTCGGACGTGGTGAAATCATGTAAATCTCAAAGTGCTGCAGGAATGAGTCCTAAACCTCGTTAATGAGTAAAATCATTTTAGCACTTCCTGTTCCCTCGTCTGGAAGTCAGTGGGTTTTTAGTTAGATTTCTGAAATCAGGTTAAAACAAGCTGAAGAGATTTTAACGTTTTGTTCTACGACATAAAATGCATCAATACATATTATGTATATTATGTCTCGTTGTGTTTAATGGCGCTCATGTGACCGTGGTGTCGTTGGTTTATAGCCTAACGTTAGCTTTTTACTTCTGGTGAACGCATTCACACTTCAAAAATCATCAAAGCTGGTGTTTATTAGTGGAGATTATCTTACGGAACAAAACGTGTACTTGCTGTATCATAAACGTGTGTTTGCCACAGAGATTATTTTTTCTTCAATAACCCACAACCCAAAGGAACAATCCCGTCGGCTGTTAGTGGAGGGGACCAGGGCGATGATCACTTCTTGGTTGGCCGACAAAAACCCGTCGTCCCTGGAGCTCTCTGTTGGAGCACAGGAGGACGAACCTTTTATAGACAAACAACCTTTTATCAGATTTGCTAAAGTGACCAACTGCAGCTTTAATAAGAAAGTATGGTGAAAACACAGTGAATGGGCTGTTTGCCAGCCCATTCACACCGGAGCAAAGCCAACACAGCGCCGTGGACGGGGACGGCAGAGAAACCTATTTTAGCCACCTAAAAGAAAGACACACCGAAAAACATGCAACAGAAGGTGAAACTTGTCTGTGCTCTCTCTCTAAAGCCAGCAGGCTCAGATGACAAAAACAGTATAGATCTGTTTCACTTTCAGTTCAGTTTGCTGTCAGAATATATTTTAAATACAGCGTACACTAAAAATGTATATCCATTTTCTTTTAGGAGGCTAAACTATGGTTTTCTGCCGCCCCCGTCCACAGCGTTGTGTTGCTTTGCTCCGGTGCCGGTGCTCCTGTCTGTTTCTCGATGCTGGTGGGCACACCGACCGTCATCTACTGGAAGTAATACACCTACTATGGAGAAGTAAATCAGACAACCCCCACTTCAAAACCCCCAAACTATCTCTTTAATACAACATGAACAACAAACACTTCTACACAGTATTAACAAGTCATTCTGAGCCAGAAACTGTGCCGTGAAGTCACCTTCATATATTTAGCTGCTGTGCTGTGGCGGTGGATGAGTAAGCATGAAGCTCGACGGTGGGCTGGAGACTCTTTCTGCCAAAGTAAAGCTCACATCTGCCTCACTGCCACATGCAGTCCCTTCGTAACAATGCCACCATGGAAAAGCGACAGTGCCGTAGTGCACCGTTGCAGAACTAATTAACCAAGCGTCTCTTTTATTTCCCCTGCAGAGCCATTGATGATGTGCCTGAAGTGACTTGTTGTTTCCCCCATGACAGTTTTTAATAAAACAGAAGCACAAGTCACCAAACAGCCAGCTGAGTGAATCCTACAGTCAGCTCTCTCTCTGGGGGGGGGGGGAGCTGGTGCTGGGCTCACATAGCGTGTCAGATAGCACACGTACATGTGTGTGCATTATGCTGAGAAGGAGATCTGTCAATAGCTTGTCTGACAAGAGACGACCTCAGAAGGGCTGGGAGTCGACGTCTGTTTATTGATCAGCTCAACTAGCAGAACACCTGTTTGAAATGTTAGTGGTGACCGTGCACGTCTATCCTGACTCTGGACTCATCAGATGTGAGTTAAGATTTCTATCGTATCAAACCCCGTCTTTATAGTATTTATTGCTATCATTTTTTCAGCTCATCCTGTAAGTGCATCTCTGTCTTTCCCGCACTGTATTCAAAGTGTGAAACCACGCCGAACAGATACAGAAGCTTCTTCTTCCTCCACAGCACCTGCTGTTACATCAGTAAATATTAAGGATTGTAACTTTAATAATTCAGTATTTCAACAAAATGTAAGCTCCACAGTTTTGGAGGAGCTCATGTCATATAATTCCGACCAGCGTTCACATCGACATCCAGCTCGTAACTATGACGAGGGGAAATATTTGTGTGATATGTCCACATATTTATCCAGAAGATGATCAAGATGCTGTTGGTTCTACAGCAGTAACTAACACACCGGAGGCTGTGGAGTGAGGACAAAAGCACATCCTGTGAACTCTGCTGTTGGAGTGCATTTCCTAAAATGTATTCCCGCCTGCAGGTAATCCAGTCTTCTCATTTGAATATCTACAAAGAGATGAGGCACCGCACGATGCTCGTTTTAAACGTTTAAAAAGCTGCCGTATAGTCTCCACCATTTCCAAATATTTACCTGTGGAGGAGCAATCGTGTATTCACTCCAAAACAAAGTCAACCGGTCCGGGTCACTGGAGACGTGAACTAAACATGAGTCAACAGCTTTCTGCAGCAGTGAACAGCCGCTGCTACGGCGGCAGTCCTGTGACTCAGTCCACACACACAGGAACATGTTGAGAGAGGAAGAAACAGCACAGGAGAACCATGAAGGGAACAGATTTCACTGTGTAACCCAACTGGACACGTCTAAACCCTTCATCATGTGTCCTCCTGTAAAGCTGTGTCTCTCCAGCCCCGTCTCATTCCCAGATACCATCGTGCTCCTCCTCCACTCCTGATACCGATGCACGAGGAACCCTTTAGCGTCTGTATGAGACGTGCCAGGCTTTCAACTAACTCCGATGTAAACCCAACCAAGAGGGAGACCGTTAACGTAGGGAGGAGGTCGGGTGGATGGATGGGTCAAACAAACACAGCACTTTCTCCCAGGACACGGCTGTTCATGTCCCGTGTGAAACCAGAAGTCAATATTCACTTATTTTAAGTTACGTATGTTCCATTAAGTACTTAGTATGTAACTGAAGATACGTAACAAATAGACTTATTGTAACCCAAATCAAGATCTTTTACTAAACCTAACCAAGTAGTTTAGTTTTGTTTGTGCACATAGAGAACATTGAATTAATGCTCCAACCACAAACATACTGCATATATAGAATTAATAGAACAAAATCTATTTAAAATGAAAGAAGTAAAGCAGGCAAAGTCTTCAAAGCTGAAATATAGTTTTAGTCAAGAACCCAGGAACACTGTGCTTTGCTGCCTTCAGTGTCTTTGATAGTAGGATGATAAAAACGACTTATTTCCACGGGCTCACATAGCCTGATATTTCTGTAAATGAGGTAGATGAATGTGTCCTTTAACACAAACCAGATCCTGTTAACTAAACACAAGCCCTTCATCTGCAACAGTTTGAAAGATGCAGTCTACACAATGTGCTTATGCAGCACAACATCTTTTGAGTCAAAATATGTAATCTATAATCTATTGATTGTCTAAATTGAGCATCCACACCCTCAGGTGTGTACAGTCTGATGAATGAAACGTCACACACTGCACGGACGTAGTTGTGCGTGAAGTGGGAGTATAGAGGATGAGGATGAGGAGTAATCTGATGCCAGGTCTGTGTGTGATACATTCAATATCCTTCTTCATCAATCACCATCTGCTCCCCGTCGGCCTGCAGCTGCACCGCCGCGCCTTCGCCGTTAGACTCCCCCGACTATAGCGAGCGCTGCGTTAACCTCTCTGCTGCTCATCTCTGCAGACGACGGCGACGATGACGACACCACAAGGAAGCCAATAATCCCAAACCTCCGGGAGACACATTATATTACACAACATTACAGCCCCTCCAGCGCTGAGACCGGGGGTGGGGGGTCATGTTGCTCCCGCTCTCCCAAATGGATTTATAACTCAGTCATTTTAGCCAAATTGCCCTTCAGCCTTCTGCAAACATCTCTGAGCCAGACACCATTTCCTCTCTGTTACTGATTGGGGCTGGAAGGAAGTGATTGCACTGAAGGAGCAGGGCTGTGTGTGTGTGTGTGTGTGTGTTAGTGTGAGTTTGTGTGTGTGTGTGTGTGTGTATGAGTGTGTGTGTGTGTGTGTGTGTTTGCATACCTCCTGGATGTATGCATCTTATTGCAGGTGTATGTTTGGACTTCAGAATGAGCGGACAGTAGAGAGAGGTCCTCAGTGATGCTTGACCTTTGGTTAAAGGTTAATTGTACTGTGTCTTTAGCTCTCTGCTGTCTTCGTGATGAAGATGAGGAAGGATTACGTGGACAGCGAGAGGAAGAAGCTAATGTTCAGTTTCATCTCTGTGCATTCAGTACAGATATGTCCAGGATGTGTTTAGCCTAGCTTAGCAGAAAGACTGGAAGCCTAGCTCCATCAAAATGTAAAAATACGCCTTCAAACTATTTATAAATCCTGTTTTACTTCTACTTATATTTACCGATATGTTGGTTGAATATGTATCTGACATAACATCTAAAATAACAGCTGCAGCTACTTTGCAACACCTTATTTTTCATGGCCTACTTGATCCAAAGAGTCCTGGTTCAAATCAACTTTAATTGGAGATATGAATGACAGTTGAACTGTTCAAATTGATGACGTGATCAGTTGGATTGTGTTACAGAGTGGAGCTTCTTCCTTCACAAACAATCTTTGTCTGAGTGCAGACGCCGGCTGCAGAGAGCACTTCATTGAGATAACAGACACGCTTCATGTTGTTCTGATCACGTTACAGAATTCATGTTGATTGGAAGCACTGCTGCTTCCCAACACCGGATTTTATCGATGGAGTTTAGGACAATTAATGCTGAAACCCGGCGGCCCGACTGAAGTCAGAACCTCGGCGTCAGTGAAGCTCGTGTTTAGTTTTCCACACGAATGAGACAGCTTGGTAGTTTGCCCAGTTGTCCCCAGTTCTAGGAGTTAGGATTGGCTGTTGGTCGAGGAATTAAGGTCCAAAGATGTTCCCTGGATTAACATGGATGTACTTAAAGATAGACTGTGGTGTTGCAAACCAAATTATGATTAAAGTAGGCTTTAATCAGGTTTAGGCAACTTGTGCAGGCTCATGGTTATAGTTAGGTTAGGGTTGAACCAATTTCTGATCCCGTTGGCTATCGGTCTGATGAAGATTTAGCCTAGACGGTTCCTGGGGAGCAAGCAGATATCCGGGCCAAGACTTCCTCTCTTCCTCTCTTTCTCATTGTTTACAGTCCGACTAGCAATTTGAGACACAAAACTGGTAGACAAGTAGCCAGTTTACGAGCTCATTCTGAACCAATAAAAAGCTAATCGTGATCGCCGATGGGTTCAGAGATTGCGTTCCACCTCTCCTGCTCTTGGATGCAGAATCTGTTCAGACATTAGTGGAAGACTAATACTGTACCTACAAGTTATATGGTTTGGATTTTTAAACATACCAGTGGCAAAGATAGGAGGGATTGTAGGACCCAGTGAACATCGGAACACCACCTGTCTACTGGGCAGACAGAAGCTGATATTGATCTACTCACATCACTCCGGGTATGACAGCAAACAGGAGCATTTCCCCGCTGATGTCGTGTTACATTGAACCTCTGAGGATTTTAAACCACAACATCCCTCTGTGTTACAGAACAAGTTGCCTGACAAACCAACAGATTCAAATCAGGTTTAGGAGGATGTGAGACAAAATGCACTTACTTATTGAAATTAGTGGAACCACCCTTTAACAAACGACTGCAGCCCTGACGTCTTATATATCCATTACTAATGTATTTCCTGCCTGTAATGGGGGGCGAGGGGGATATCTGGACCCAGAGGCTCTTTGCCGTAGCTGAGGGACATGCAAATCAATCAGTCCTCCTTTCACTCAGATGCAAACAGTATTCTTCATCCTTTCAGCCGACGGTCTAATTATGCTTAAAAATGCAGAGACAGAACGATGTGAGCGAGCTAGCGGCAGTAAACAACAGTTATTAGTGCTGCTTAATATGTATACGGCCGGAAACACCCGAGCATCAAATGGAGCTATTTGAATTTGCATGCACACGTGTATATGTATATATATTCACAAGCAATGCACGCATTCACATGTATATGCAAATAGGCTAAAATGGTGCGTTTCTCCTTCCAGTAGGGATCGTTAGATGGGAACACCAGATTATCTGTCAGATGGACTTCATCGGGTTACTTCCTGTTACTATTCCTGTTACCTACGACTGTCCTTTCCAATCCTCCTAACCTAAAACAGTGGAGATTACCACAGTATTTTAGCAAATGGTCATATATTTCACAAACAGAAGACATATTTTATTAATGTTCCTTAAAATAGGTGGTTTCTAGACTTATAATAAGTCATTTGCAGGCTAAAAAGTTGCAGGTACACAGCCGTAATATCTATTCAAAGTTTGTTAACATTAATTATTACATGGTTGTGTTGAATACTCGATTCTGATTGGTCAATCACGGCATACGTCTGTAATTTCTTTATAACAGGTGTAATGGAAAATGACATTGTATGTAATGCTGTCTCTTTATGCAACAGTGGAGAGTTCCTGTCTGTGTGCTCTTGGTCTCATGTAGTGGGAAAGTACTGAGTGGTGACTTTTACTGGGACACTGTCTGAGTAAAACAACTCCTTTTCTCACAGTCCCTGTTGTAGATTTCTATATAATCACATTGTAATAATCTCCTGCAGTTCAACTCTTCTGCAGACTTTGTGTGACTCTGTATAACCAGTGCCTCTTCTTGCAAGAATAAAATACAACAAAGACATTTCATCTGTTTGAGATCCTTATTTCAACGTTCATTAGGACTCATCTCAGAATATTAATTGAATTTCCATTACAATTTGGCGTTGTCGGCAGGATTCCGTGGAAGATCATCCTGAGACGACGGGAGACCGGTGACTGGCCATCCAGGAGAAACCTCCTGCCTGTACCTTAATAAGCTAAGAGACAACAGGACCGATCCCCAGCGGCTCTGGACCGTCTCTACCGGGATCCAAAGGACCGTTGCTATGAGCGCAGCTCTGATGTCGGACTCTGGTGGACCATTTTTGGTAGGGTGGACGATGTTGGAAAGCGAGCATAATTGTAAAGTAGCACGGCCTCAGGAACTCCGTCTATCGCTTCATGTATCAGAACAACAGCAGCGTTTTGAATGTAAGCAGCTGTCAAAGTCACACTCTCCTCTTCATCACGTCCATTCTCTCTTATTGCAGAGCTCATCAGTGTAACACTGTTCAGCAGCCAACTCTCATATCTGAATGAATATACGGAAGCAGGGAACTTTTCAGATCCAAATATATAAATCAAGATATATTCACTGTGATATATTACTCAAGCACGTTCTCTCAAGTAAGATATATATATATATATATATATATATATACATATAAATAATAACATATTTGTATAGAAAT